>JAOCNB020157309.1:0-10168 GCA_026546465.2 Palythoa caribaeorum | reverse complement strand
TCCAATCATAAGACTCCAAAACAAAAGCCAAGAAAACCTTTTGATTTTTGATGTTCCCCACGTGGAATTTTTCTTAAATTCAAAAACAAAAATGTTTCAGCTAGAAGGGAATGAATGAGTTCAATAGAAAGAAAGAAATTAGCTTACTTATGAAGATATGGACGATTTTCAAAGCTTAGCCAACGAGATTAACAGGTTGACAATATCGCAATTAGCACCTTTCTGCATTCCATTCCCGTTGATCTACCTAGGTCTTACTCGGATCGTTACTTAAGTTCTGCACTGACGGAAAAGCGATTACATTGCTAGTGTGAAGCAGGCTTAATTAAAGACCTAAAGCAGGCTTTAAGCAAGAACGCGGCAACGCCAAGGACGACTGCTCACAAAAAAATATATATTTATCATTTCATTTTTATTTCTTTCTGCGGGTCATTAGGGTTTTGTTCAGTTTGGTAAGCTTTGTGAACAGAAAACGATTAAATATCCCTCCTTAAAGGTATACGCCCCAGCAATGCCGGCGGTTCGTTACGGTTATGTGGAAATCAGCCTTTAAAATTAAACAAGTCTTTTCACGTTTCTATTTCAAGCAACAATTACGTGCAGGTGCTCAGCTCGATGCATTCCAACGTGCAGTTGCGATAAATCTTTCTGTGCGGTGCCAACTAAAAACGTGGAACGAAATAACTGTTCCGTTAAAATTGTAAATGATTAACAATTCTAACATAAGAAAATTTTAGATATATCAATGAACTAATGTGCTACCAAGTAAAATATTGCTTTTAATGGCCAATAGGAATATCTATAATTAAGGCATCTAAAAACTTGGGGAACAAAGCAAAATAATAGATCAAAATAAAGAAAGGTGTTTTTTTTGAACCCGAGAAACTGAGGCGTTGTTTACATGATACCGCATCGAGATTCATTCCGGTACGAGTTCGTCCGGTTTTCGCACCGGATCAAAATTTTCGATCCGGAATGAAATCCGGTTACATTTCGTTCCAGCATCATGTAAAGGGTATACGAGTTCATACCGGTACAAAAATGTCTACGAAACCGGACTTCCGATTCGGAATGAATCTCGATCCGGTATCATATAAACACCGCCTGAACAATGAACTCTCCTTTATTCAGCTTTATATCCGCCGATAAACCATAGCGAGATTCTTTTCGAACAAAAAAAGCTGACCTACACGCCAGATAAATCTTTTTTAATATTAAAGTCGTGTGTTTCTTTTAACATTCTTTGAACTTGAAGCTAAATACGAAGTTTGAGTCGCATGGCTGCAGACGTGACGGGTGCAAGTAAAGTCAGTTTCTTTATAATTTTCCACTAAATGCATTACAGTTATCGATATTTTAAAATGGAAACTGCTTTGGTATATCGAAAGGGATTTAAGGCTATCAAAGATTTCACTCATTTTACCTGACATTTTTGATGGAACAAAACATCATAGTAGTTTATCACAGCTGGGTTCCTTTATATAATTTTAGATATATCTCTCTAAACCTACATCATTTTAGACCATTTCATACCTCTTTTGACAGTTTTATATATTATTTCACATCGTTTTAACATAAACACTGACCTATACATTTTACTGGCGTCATTAAGATTATTAAAGAGCCAATCCTCTTACTGAAATAATGTTAACTGTAGTAAGTCTAGAACAATTTTGGACACACTCCGTTCGTAAAATTTGACAGACAATCTCGTTTTTATTTTAAATTGTACTGCATGCCTTTTTTAAAATTTTTAAGTACCATTTCCCTCCTTCAGAATTCGGGTTTCACTCTCATCATTGGGGACCTTGATATGAGAAATGAGGACAGCAATGCCCACGACGACAGCAAAACACAATAGTAAATGCATTAGCTGCACGTTGGAGTGCATCGAGATGAACAGCTGCACGTATTTGTCGCTAGAAATTTAACATAACATGAAAAGACCTTTTTTGGAGTTCTTTGGACAACGAGAGAAAAAAGTTTCTCAGTATTTGTATACCTACAAGGAGGAACTTCTACAGTCTTTTTCTGTTCACAAGGCCGAAGGCTGAGAAAACAAAACCTTAATATGACGGGCGGAAAGAAGTATGGTTTAGAGCAAATCAAAAATATATTTTTCATGAACCGTTGTCGTTGGCGTTGCCGTTGTAATTTCTTTAGAATCCCCATTATTAGCACCCTGACCGCAGTTCAGTTCGAAAGCACTCATTATAAGGGTGTCAGGTTAGTGTAGCGGTCATCGCTCGCGTCTCC
The DNA here is from genome assembly GCA_026546465.2 of Palythoa caribaeorum. Lineage (NCBI taxonomy): Eukaryota > Metazoa > Cnidaria > Anthozoa > Zoantharia > Sphenopidae > Palythoa > Palythoa caribaeorum. Next base: position 7,912 of record JAOCNB020157309.1, on the reverse strand, counting down.
TATACCTCTACGACCCGGGATTAAATCATTGGATCCGCACGTGGGCTGAGATTTGTCGACTCTCAATCTAACTCCGAGGGTTTTTCTCCGGTACTCCGGTTTTCCTCTCTCTCCAAAATCGATTTTTACGTCAAGATCTAAGCCGTCGAGTGATTAAGAAAATAACCTCTGGCTAGGAAGGTTAAATAAAGTATTTGTTTGATTATTTAAAACCCAGGTTTAACTTTGTAACTCATGCATGATCCCGTTTCAATATTTACACAAATTTTAAGCTCAACAGTCTTAATTTAATTGGGAATCCTGAACAGAATTTTATAGGCAAGACGAATGTAATAATAATGTTTTCTCGGTAGAGAAATTGCTCTTCGAGTTTTTGCTTAACCCGGGGTTAAAGGTCAACAATTCATACTTGTAGATTATATCGAATTTGGTAACTACAAACAAAGTAAAGTTTTATTTCGATTTAATCTATGTTGAGAAGATATCAAACAGAAATATTTATAGATATCATATTTCTCTACGTAACCCAAAATATCAAGCCAAAGCAAGGAAACAATTCTTTTTTCTTGTGGTATTGTACATGTATTATAACTTATTCCCAACGAGTGGTAGGTTGCAAATTTTTCTTCTCGCTTTGAGCGGCAAAACGATAAATGATGAATTGTGGGCTGCTAGCGAAATTCAGTCAACCAATTTCAAAACACGACCGCGAACTCACATTCACTGGAACACTGTTAAAATGTTTACACATTCTGGACTTACCTACAGGCTGCACTTGGAGTTTATCCAGCGTTTAAACTGTCAGAATAATTCTTGCTATCTGTACAAAGATCCACTTTGTGCAAGAAACCACACGTCGAGGTGCTGAATGAAAGCTCGGTAAACAAAGCTAGTTTGCGCCATTTAAGAGCACTTTTTGTCATATATTTGACACAAACAGCACAAAAGTTCGACCATACAAATATTTACATAATTTCTGCTGGTTCTTGGATAGTATATCGCAGTTATCTCTTAAATTCTTTCTTACTCGCCATATTGTTTTTTTGTTGAGTCGCAACCTCCGCTGACCAGTTTGTTGGCTAACAAGAAACCCGATCGGGGGGCTATATAGAATCCTTCCCCCTACCCTACCCCCGGTTTGGCTAACTTCGTTCCAATATTTATTGAATTTGATGACCACTTATATCACACTTACCAGTAGAGCGAAGACAACACTTCTATTTTGGAAAGTGAGTCTCAAAACCTTTGACTGGTTTGTGTTTATCTGCGCGTTCACAGGCAGACCACCACAAGAGAGTGAATGCCGCAGGATCACAAGCAAACCCTTCGAAGAGAGTGCAATTGTAGTGGATCGGTAACTTGAATAAGATTTAAATGAAAAAGATCCGCTAGAGAAAATAATAGTGACTAAAGAATGAAGCAAATTGTGAAAATCGACACGGCAGATATCAGAGATCTCGGTGTGTTGTAAAACTGTTGACTGAACGCACGACGATTTAGCCATTACAGTACAGCTAGAGACCAAAATAAAAAATTCCCAAAAGTCATAAACGAAGTAAGCTTTGGTTACAACTAGTTTATTGCAAAAGTAAGATGTTCTGGATACACCGGCTACGACAGGCAAATAAATCTGTCCTTCATTAATTACCGTTATAACTCAGGAGACTTTCAGGGTCAAAATTCAAAAATTGACCGATGGACGGTGACGGTGGTGTGTTAGATTGACCCTCACTCCACCCCCCTCCCCTCCCCCTTCCTTCATGGGTTTCTTGCGTTGTACAAAATTTTTGAAAACATCTTTTCTTTATCATAATAGTTGGTAATGTTATTTTTTTCTGTTCAGGAAAATGAAATAAAATGTATATATCAATACGTTGTCCTTAGATTTAAACCAAGTCCTCAGTAGATTCAATTCAAATCAATTTCAAACCTAAAGGTTTAATAGCCCGGTTTTATACCTAGAAAACTGAAATTTAATCAGACTTCAGTTTTTCAACAACTAAAACGTTTGTTACATTATTTTGATATATCTCTAACTGACTAGTATGCACGCTTGCGTGTGTTTTCAGAAAATAACCAAGACTCGCTCGCAAGTAGACAACAACTGCCTTTAATACTGGTATATGGTTGAAAACAATGTTTTAAAATAAATTTCATCATTCTCCTTTCTTAACTGCTTCAACTGCGAGTTCATTACGGGCATTGTGAAAAAATAATGCGCCACTAAACAATGAACGCTGTGGAGCGATTCGTTTCAAGCAACACTCAGCGTGGCCCCATTTAATTTTAAGATGCTCGTAAAATTTGGCCTTCGCTCCAATTGCTCGCAAAAATTACACGGGTGCTCGCTTGCTCGTGCTCGCATAATTTTTGCAAGTGCTCGCATGCTTAATTCTCATTAAAATGTCTTGATCACTCGAACTGTGCCAATCCTTCTTTGTAGTTATTTTTTATATATATCAACGATAAATCAGTTTTCCTATTACTTGGTGTAAAACAACGTTTCCTATTAATAATAGAAAGACTCCAGCCAGTGGAAAATTTACGAAGCACCTGAATTGCTTGCTGCTCACTATCTGCAATTTACTTAAGTGCTCGCTGCTCGCAAGAAAAATTTGACAACCGCTCGCGCTCGCAAAAATAAATACACTGCTCGCATGATCGCAAAGAACATTTGATACCCCTAAATATAAACACAAGCTGAACACCAACAAACAAAAATTTTTTTATAAAATGATCTTCAAACCACTTTTATTTCGTGTTATAATGCGCCAATGTCGTCTAATTGAAATAATTCGGAAATACTGCGCATAAAGAATCGTCAGACTGATTATCACACATATTTTGGCAGAAATAAAAAATATATCCACAAATTCAATAACTCTTGTGTAAGAAAAGAATGGAAAAAGTAATTGATAAAAATAGCTTTATTGTCAGAAACTCATTCGTATTTTCATTCAACACTGCAGATTCAAAAAATCTTAATAAACGCGGTTGCTAATAGCTTTTTCTTTCATCCATTCTTTGTAAGAATTATAACTGCTTTTATATTTTGACAAAAATAAAGTTTCGAACGAATCGGGTAATAGGAAAAATTTTATTCTCCCTTTCCTATTTGTCAATTAGTATCAACTTTACATAATATTTTGTGTCGAACCTGTTCACATTTTAAAATTGGCAACATCAACTGATCTTCCCCAATCCCCTCTCCACGGTACGTCTCTTGTTTGACAATTTTCCCGCCGGATCTCCGGTTAGTGTAAGATCTGTCCTCGCCGAATATTACACGACATTTAACGAAGCTGAACTCTTTGAGATCTGCTATTGTCTAGTTGCCCTGGCCTTTGCACATTACTCATCATTAACACCTAAAACTGAATTCTAACCAGAACAATAGAAAGCTTGATATGACACCTCTGCCAAACATTTTATTAGACTCTATCATTTAATATCACAATCTATCATCAGAAATCCCGGGTTTAAGAGTAAGTTTTAATATTCAGCTCCCTTAATTCACTCTGGCCGTTTAACGGCATTTCAAAAAGTTGATATGTAGTTTTTGTCTTGAAAAGCAGATGTTCTTAAAAAGATTTTTAAAAAAAAGTTTTACAAAAGTACTTAGAGGACTGGATTATTGTTTTGTGACACATGCGACAATTAATAATTTTAATGTTTTACAATTAAATATGCCGTGCTTAAAATTATAGGAAGAGGGGAAAGAAGGCTAGGAAGAAAGGAAATTAAGAAGGAAGGAAGGAGGAAGGAAGAAAGGAACAAACAAACAAACAAAAAAGAAGGAAGGGAAGGAAGAAACTGAAAGGAAGATGGGAAGGATGAATATGAAGGTAGAAAGAAAGAAAGAAAGAAAGAAAGAAAGAAAGAAAGAAAGACAGAAAGAAAGAAAAGATGGTAGGGAAGGAGATATGGAGAAATGGAAGGAAAGAGGGAATGTAAACCGAATGAAAGCAAAACAGTCGTTAAAAAAATTGGGCTGTATGGCTAGAAATAAACAAAACAACATAGTCATGCTGCTGAACGTTTTATTGACATACTGAAGCAAAACGTGTCTGTAACAGACAATTGTTTGTGTATCTTAAACCAGAACCGTTCCATGTAAACATAAGATTTTTTATTTTGCGTTGGGTTTTCCGTTCTCATCGGGTTTCTGAGCTACTATCCCTCTTCGTACCAAGTCAGGCTCGTGTTTCTGGTGAAAATAGATAAATTCGATTTAAATACCACAGTAAATATGTATAAAATTTGACTTAAATAATTGGTATAAGAATTGACATATAATTTCAATCATCCTCGGGGAACTACACGCATAAAGTAAAACCAAAGCTTGTTTTTAGTCAGTAAAAGGAACATTTCCTGTAGCAATTAAGACCAAATTCACGCCCCATAGTTAAGTTTATGTTACGAAGAAGAAAAAACATCCAACGGAGCTTAGAAAAACTCCGATTCCGTTCCTCGGTGAGCAATGAAGATTAGAATAGCTTTCTGGCAAATATAAAAAAAGTAGTCACTAACAAGTCTTACATAATAAGTGGCGTGTTACCCTTCCTATGATTGGACAGAAACATATGGTCTATTACGCATGCTCTGATAGAGGGATATTGAAGATAGGTTACGTCTGTTCTGATTGAATAAGAACTTCGTGTGATCAACAACCTACAAATTCTAATTATTCAAATACTCCAATCTTTGCCCTGTATTTAATTCACACTCAACAAAACCCTTTTTTCTCCTCTGCTTCATTCTACTAAAATCCTCAGCCTTCATCTGATTCAAACCACAAGATTCATGCGCAACAATGTTTTTGTTCTGGATTAACTTTTACAAACACCCACATTTCTTTTGAAAGCTTAAATAAAATACAAGGCTAAGCGAGGTTAATGTGAATACAGGCAAAAGAATATTCAATGGACCAATTAATGAATAAAGTTTATAATATGCGGGATTTAAGGTGGCTCCCTAGGGTTTTTCCAAATATTACCAATTATATCACAAGTAATATATAGGTGGCACTAAAACGTTTTCAATAACTCATTATGATAAGATAATCATCCAGTTCAAGCCATAAAACATTTTCCCCTATGTTTGCCCATCTGATCCGACCCGTTACTATAGCAACGTAGCTCTTCAAAATACAAAAAGAAAGCTTTGAAATTAAAATATTTTGCTTTATTTCTCAAGATTCTTTCGGTAAAATCTCCTTAAATTTTGAATTTTAACAGCAAATATTTAAAAAAGAAAAAGCCATTGGGTCATTCAGACAAAAAAAAAGTTATTTGAAATTTTTAACTTTCACGAAATAAAATAGATATGTTCGGTTTTTTTGAGAAAACGGAGATATTGAAGATTGATTATTCAACGTTTTATTTTCAAACTTTGAAAAAAACAATACAGAAGAAACTTTGAAAAAAAAATACCGAAGAAACTTTAAAAAAGTGACGTTTCTATTTGATTCCGAGCGCGCTGTGACGTAATAAAATTTTGAAAAAGTACACGCGCGTTGTGCATGAGTCGCGCCAGGTCTCGCGCGGTTTAAAAACCCTACGGAGCGACATTAACATAAACTATAACATTAGAATTTCAATGGCAACGATTAATTTATCCCTAAGAGTGGCAATGAACCCTTAACTGTTAAGCAAATGAAATGCTTAAATATTTAACACTTATTCTATTTCAATTGAGGTGGATAGTGGCAGAATATCTAATCTAAATATTGTCTCACATCTTTATCAATATCTTTTCAAATAGTTTTCTTACCATCTCCTCGCATATCTGTCTGCTTAAAGCTCTCGCCTTAGAAACCAAGCTTCTGAACAAGCGGATGTACATCACGTGTTTTTGACGAGCCAATACCAACGCGTCGCGACGCTCGGCCTTTCCGACTGTCACTACATGTACGTAAACGTTGGACCTTCGTAGTTTAGTCCCGTATCTGCGCAGAAGACGGTAGTTTCTGGAGGTTTGCCGACCACCTACAATTACGACGAGAGCTCTGTGGACATAACTCGGGGATTTGACGAAAAATTGCCAATAGGTACTTCTCACTGCGGTGGCAAGATTTCGGCCATAGCTGTTCGGGTATGGGATTCCGTTGATGTTGCTATTAACATTGGAAAAACTTGTACCCTCTGTAAACTTTAAAACTTGTTTTGCAGTTTTGGAATAAATTGACACTCCAATGTGGCTTTGGTATTGACCAAGTGGAAAACGTCTTGCGATGGCCTTTACAAATGTCTTCTGTAATTGGAAGTTGATGCGGCCAACATCACGTGACCCGTCAAGAAGGAAGGCAATATCAGCAGTGGCAGCACAACCAGACACGGTATCTGATGAAGTTAAGTTTGGGTCGTTAATTATTACATCATAGATGAGAAAAAAACATCGGTTGTTTTGTCAAAAATAGTACTGATTTGCTACACTTTACTTTCTTGCGTACATTTTATCTTTATATTCGTTCTCCCATCTTCTATATAATTACGGATCTTACGCAACGAGGACGGTAACGCCAACGTCGACAGCTAACAAAAAATGTATTTCTATTTTGCTGTTTACTTCTTGCTGTGTGTCATCTGTGTTTTGTTTTCTCTGCCTTAAGGGGGGTATGGGACAAAGTAGAATTATAAGAAAACAAGGCACTTGAGGCAGAAGGGGTGGGTGTTTTAAAACTCTAGTTTCACCAAAAATAAATAGGTGGAGACTGGGTATAGCATGTATGTATGATGACACATAACAGCCCATCACGTGACCATGCCTAATCTAATTAATTTAGTAAACTTCCGTTTTGAGTGCCAAAACTTTAGAAATGACAACAATTTTATTATTTTTGGCCATTTGCTGGGTGCCTAAGCTCATCATAAAGGGCTAAGAAGGTTTAAACCTTGTCAATATCGAAGAACTTTATATTGGCACTGTGAATTTGGCGAATTTGTTGGCATACTCATTTCGATCGGCTGACGGTTTGTCATTCATGGAAAAGGGGCCTCTGTAGCAAACGCGCTTTGTCTCACCAGCTGTAATCTGCATTTTCGCAAGTTTGACTACGGGAAAAAAGCATCTGGATGTTTTTTTGTACAGATTGGTAGCGTGGTCTGAGACTAAAAATTTCATGGAGGAGGACTTTCCTGCGTTAAAATATTTTCCCATCATGGAACGGAGCAAACTTTTGAAGTGTATTAGCTTCAGCAAAGTTGCTAGCGGAAATAGAGTGGGGCTGGATTTGACAGGTATTTCAAAACAATTGCATATTAAGAAAGAAGAAGATTAAGCGTGAAGTACGTCAGTTGGTAGAGCTTCTTATTTCAGGTTATTTTTGTATTTCGTTCTTGCTCGATTTTGTGCTGAAATCAACATTTAATATGATTTTAGCTCTATCCTTCTTATCTAAAGTTCAAGTTTGGCTCATTTCATATTTTTTTCCTTTTCTTCCGTCTGTCTTAATTAATTCTGCACTAGTATTTCTCACCATAGAGGCAAAATGTGACTCCAGAATTTTTTTAGCTCACCCAACTAGTTGTTACCTGGTTATGGTCCTGGCTATGACCTCACAGTAACATTTCCTTCACTCTGTGCTTTATAAATAACAAGCTATTTTGGGTTCAAAAATTGAACCAGGCCAACCAGTTATGCAATAAACCTAAAACATATTGACATTATTGAAATGCTTTTGTGCGGCATGCAAAAAATCTTTTGCATTATATGTCAATACTTAATTATTTTAAAAAAATGAATTTTTCTCTGAGCTAATATAGTAAGAATTTTTCATGATCAGAGGTTTATTGCACAGTTCATCATAGATGAAGATTTTAAAGAATACTTAAGCCCGCCGCACACGATGAGAAAACTGCCACGCGTGCCTTTGAGAACACTGCCACGCGAGGCAAATATCTCAACGTTTGCG
>JAOCNB020157277.1:0-10168 GCA_026546465.2 Palythoa caribaeorum | reverse complement strand
AAATCACAATATTTTGCTCAACCTCGTCCAATAATTGTTTATTATTTTTACTAGTGGATGAGCGATACCGGACAATTATCATGCAGTGGGGCTCAATAATCCCACAATGGGACTGACTTATCCTCCAAAGAGGCTCACATTTTCCGCTGATGGGATTTTCAGTTTGCTTTATCACGTGTCTCTGCTGTAAATTGAGAAAAAAAACCGGTCGAAAGTTCATCACAGCGGTAAACTTCCGTTTAAAGTACCAGGCGTACTTCTTTCGACTAATTGGAAATAAAACAATGAAACCTCTATTTGGATTTTCTGCAAAATGAATTTTTCTTTCCGAAATAGATCGAAATACAGCTAGAACAGCATGCATTTGAATCCGATGTTGTAGTCGATTGCATGTCTGGTAGAAATCACAAGTTGCTGTTGCATTACTTGGTTCCGATATTTACCGATTCTATAAGCAAAGTAACCGCGGGGTTTGTTGGAACTATCTGATTGGCTGCGACGTTATAGTGGGGTGACAGGGATACACGGCTTCACTCACGTTATTTATACTGCCTTTCGTAAGAAAATTTATCTAGTAATACCAAATATAAAACAAATACTGTCTAAGAACTGGTATTTAATAGAAAACCAACCGTACTTAAGTAAGATCTTTCCACAAAAACAAGTTATATCGTACAAACGAGCAGACAACATCAAACACTTGCTTGTTAGAGGAAAACTTTAAAAACTACGTAACCACAAAGAAAAACAAAGTATGGGAGTAAAGCACCATTATATAAATGATGTAAGTGAAGCCGTGGGGGCCTGTCACCCCACTATAACATGCTGCTGCGATGTCCACGTTAGTGCTCAAAGTACATAGAACTTCTGTGATTGGTTGTAAAGTTTAATAAATGAATTACTTGAGCTTCCTGTGTGTATGACTCACACATGACCTAGCTATACCGACACTCTTACAGACTTAATAACATGATTTATGGCTCCGCTCGACTTTAGTCAAGGATGTCCTGATCCATTAAAACCATTTTTATCATTTGTAGTTCTATTTGCTATTTTGTTACACATGGCATTTTTTTTGTTTTGTTGGCGAAACATCACTACATCGCTACACAAAATAACTGCATCACATGCAATACATTAATACTGTCTTCACATCGTGTTCTTCACTTTCATAACGCAATCTTCAGTACTAAACTTTAGTTTTTTAAACGCCGTTTTCTGTCATTCTTTTTTAATGAACATGACGTCCTTTTGGGCCTCGTTTGAATCGCATTTATAATTTACATACAACACATACAATTCCTTTAGAGGTAACTTCATATGTGAATGAACTTCATTGCTATTCTTAATGGTCTCTATGACTTTACAATTTAACAACTGAACCACTAAGTGATCGTTTTGGTTGAATCCTCAAAATCTTCCTGAGATGTATCGGAATGCACTTCTCAACTTATCCTTTACCTAGAGATGATATTGATGAGTTTCAAACTGTTTCCACGGAGATAGAGTTCAATGACATTGCAATAATCACAATATCCACGGGTGCTGATTATCTAACTAATTATACCATTGAAATCAACCGTAAACCTGCCATATTTATAGCTAATGACTGTCAACTTTTAAACACTATAAATTATAAACCGTCAAATCAGTCATATTAAAAAAATATGCAAATAGTCAGTTTTATCACTGCCATATCAAAAAAAATTCACCGACTTACAACTTGAGAAAGAAGAAACACGGCTGATATATTCGAATGAATTTCGCTTCTTCTCTGCTCTTGTGATCTTTTAGTTCTAAAATAACTTTTGTCTGGTAGGAATTGCCGTACTCAATTAATAAACAAGATAATCCACCACGCAACCACTGGGCTTACACCGCATCCGTTCTGGTGACCTTAGCAAAGATATACGAATTTTTCTGCTGCTTTGCAAGCCATTCAAAATTAATTAAGTCATGCTATAGTTATATACCAACCTCGCTAAACTGCCAACAGACTGCACTGAAGTTACATGAAGAAATTTATCATTGTTTTGGTAAATATCTCTTAAGAGGTTTGAGACTTTTTATATCGCCATTGTTTATCACATACTACATACAATTTGATAGAACACTACCTTCAAGGATTTTTTAAAAACAATCTTTTGTGTTTGAGTTACTAGCTTCCGCTTCAAATCCGAAACCATTCGCCGACTCGACTCAAACCTTTAAATCAGAGATAACGTTTTCACGAAGTTTGAAGGTAATAAGGACAACACTTTTGATTCATATGCGGTGAATAAAGAAGAATCCCGACAAGAGTAATAAGAAAAAGGATATAAAGAAAGTAGCGGATATTAGCTCACCTCCGGTTCGCATAACTGTATCAGCAATGAAAGCAACGAAGAAGATATATCGCCTGGCGTGAAGACATCGAGGTGACCAATTTAGGATAACACGCATGACTTTCATCTTTAAGTCTGATCCTTGAACTAGATCTGAAGCTTTAATTTGGATGGAACTGTTTAAAAGCTTTTGAAAACTACGTATAAACCAGTCAAATGGTTTCCCTACTTCTTTCCCCAGAGACACTTGGGATGTTATGGAAAAAATTAAAGCACTGATGATGAATAAAATTTGGCCCCAGGGGGTGGAAGTTGACAAAGATTGAAATGTCTATTCACTGCCCTGTGGCAAAATGTTGGTTTTTACAAGCTGTGTCTGTTTTCTTTGTTTTACTTTCCCATGGTCACTCTGTGAACAGAGCGAATTAAGTAAAAATATCTTTTTTAAAAAATTAAATAAAATAATTGCGCGTTATTATATCTTTATTAATTAATACAGTGCTTCCAAAGTTTGGGGTCTTTTGAAGTTTTCGAGATTCAAGGCCCAGCAGTTCGTCTTCGAAACGAAACTACGTCACTTGCCAGTGGGATTGCTGATAGTGATAACAATAAACATGACGTACTTTGAAAGTCTATCCGTGATTTGCTGATAACTGAAATGAAACTTTGGAAGATCTGAAAGATTCGTTGATGTTCGTTATTCGTTGAAATTTTCTGGTTAGTGTTGGTGTTTACTTTTTTAAACTTAAAACAAAATGTAGTATTAAGTAAGATATTAACGGATTTATCGTTAAACACTTGTCAAACTGAAGATATTGTACCCGTATTTAAATAAAAATTACTCTCTATGAGTCGAGTGAAGCCCGCAATATCAAAACAGCGGGTCTGCGTAAGTCTTATGATAAGAGATTCGGCAGCTCGCTTTTCTTTTGGCCAGCACATCAGTTCCCCCATTCCGCCGAAACGCACACAGAGAGAGAAACACTTTTAACCGTTTAACTTTATTATATAGACTAACAGCAGTAATAAACATATTCGTTAAAAGATTCATTTATGAACTTGACGTTTCGTATGTTTCAACATACATTTTCAAATTCCGTTGACATTTGAAAATATGATTTATAACCAAAACAACAGAGTGAGAGGAATGGGTCCTAAAAAACAATACAAAACTAGTAAAGTGACAGCTTGTCACTCGAGATATTTGCATTAAGAGCTGGTTTAAGTTCTTGTATCAATCAGTAATGTTTCTTTAATTTTGCAAGATTGCAATGTTGGTCTGTTCTGTCGGATGCGAGAATTTCAAAGTGATCCCACTTGATGTTATGGCCAGTGACTTTGATGTGATCAGCAATAGCTGAAGTATTTTCTGTACTAGTGAGTGCTTTAAAATGTTCCTCTTTTCAATCGTGAAGCCGTCGCTTAGTTTTTCCTATATGAAATTCAGCACAATTCCAGCAATGACCTTAAATGACCTTAAATCTTTAGGAGAGACTCAATCTGTCTTTGTAACGAAAAAAAGAACTCACGTTCAATTTTTGCAGTCTCTATGGGCGAGAGTATCAATCAAAACTACCTCAGCTCAAAGAATTTATGGGTGACAGTGACAGAAGTGATAGACCGTCAAATCAAAAAGATAGAGAAAGGAAAAATGGATGCTGACAGTGGTATCGAATGCTGCAGATAGATCTAATAATACCAAGACGTATTCGTTTTGATTGTCAATTGCACTGTTAATATCATTAAACACTCGAAATAGTGCCGTCTCAATACTACGATGTTTTCTGCACGCTGATTGCATATTGGCGTAAAGCTGGTGATCCATTAGGTAGAAATTGTTAAAAGAAGATGATGGGAAGTCAACAACTCCAACCAATCAAGAGAATACTGAAATGCTGGAGACACCTCCACAAGTTCCAAACAGCAATTCAAGTTAGTGCTCTACTGATTATCATATGCATCCAAGTGTCCGCATAAGCAGAGAGCGGAAAATGCCCAAAAGATATGACATTTTTAATGTTTTGAAAAGCGCTTAGAACAAATGAATAAGCACTATTAGAAATACCTATTATTATTGTTATTATTATCATTATTATTATTATTATCATTATCATTATTATTACTATTACTAATATTAATTGAATAAAGAATGACTTCACTGTTAAAAATTTAAAAAAAAAAACTAATATTATTATTATTATTATTGTTACTATTATTATTGTTATCATTATTATTATTTTGTTTACATATGAACAAAAAGAATTGAGAAAGGAGGGATTTAGTGTTCCTCAGTCCTCCTCGGAGAGAGGCTTGGTTATGTAAATATAGAAACACATAGTGTGTGGAGGTAAACATTAAAATAGCGGTTTATTTTGATGCTTTTTGAGTAGTATCGAATCTACACGTTTGATTTTCTTCAGCTTATTATAGCTTGTCAGAAGGCATTGGGTTGTTACCGAGGAGCTTCTTAAATTGAGAAGCTCGAGTCACTTGTCGGTCGGAATTTTCTGCAGTTAGCATATCGTGATTCTTCTCTGTGGCAGTTGATGGCACCGGGTTGTTGGGGACGGAGAGTTTATGGCGTTTAGGTTGTTAACTAAGTCAGTGTCTCATTTGGATGTCACACTCGGGATTCTGCTAAGGTTTTTTAAAACCTAATATTAATATTAATATTTTTAAAATATTAATATTAGAATATTTAGTTTTTCATTCATTGTCATGTTTCCGCATTGCTGCAGGATTACAGCTGGAGTGATCTGGTTACGCAACAGAGCACGGTAGCTGAATCCTGATTGGTCGGCCATAATGGTGTAAACTTACAATGCTTGAAGCTGAGATACTTAGCAAATTCGGTTCCATTGAAATGGGGGCCATTACCACTCTTTAATACTTCAGGAACACCGTTTGTTGCAAAGATGTAATCTAATTTTGGAATCACAGCTTTTGCAGAGGTCGCATAAACACTTCAACTTTAGAAAATCTTGAGAAGTCATGAATCACCTCACAGAAGTCAATGCTATCTTACTCCCATAGTCCATTTCGCAGCGGAGTCATTTTTATCGGTTTTCGAGTAAGCTTGGGAGTAGCAACTTGACATGGAAAACATTTCATTACAACTGAATCATCAAAACTGTTCATCCTTGGAAACCATACTTTTGACCGTAGTCTTTTCTAGGCTCTGGTGACCTTCATACCAACTCAATCACTTGTTTTTTTAAGCATAGCAGGAACGACAATTTGATTTCCTCGAAGCAAAATTCTTCCATCAACTGCGGTCGATTCACTCTGCACATTTGCAAAAGTGTTTAAAATACCTTTATCAAGACTATCCTTTTAGCTTATCCCAATAATCACTGGATAGTCTCTTCATTACTTCCTGAAGAGTGGCATCTTGAAAGGCTGATTCAACGATCTCTTCTCTTGATAGGGCTTTGGCTGCTGCTGCTTTAATATAAACGTCTCTGCAGATTCTGCAGTTAAATGGCACTTAGTATCGCCTTGGAGATGTCTAGAAATGTAGTCCGCAGGATTCTGATCACCTTAGAGTACAAAGTTCCAAAGCCAAAATATTGAAGCTTAAGTCGCCAACAATTCGTGTTGAAGCTTGGGAAGTAGGACGATTGAAGATTGGCAGGAGAGGCTTGTGATTGGTGACTACTTTAAAGTGATGGCCAAGCAAGTAGATGCAAAAGTCGTGGCAACCCCATGCAATGGCAAGAGCTTCTCGTTCGATTTCGAATACAGCTTTTCAACACAAGAGAGGGCTTTGCTGGCATAGGAGATAACTATGCCATCTTTCCTCAATACAGCACCTAAACGAACTGTACTTGCATCAACCTAACAGTTCACTTTCTTTTAATTGCTATGTTTAAATTATGTTAATTTACCCCTTCAGAAATGAGACTACTCTTCAGTCGGTCTAGTTGTTCTTGGTGAGACTTCTACCACTTAACACTTTTGTGAGTAAGTCACACAGGGATGCAAAAATATCTGCATAGCACCGAATAAATCAGAACACATAGTTGGCCCCCCCGAGGGGGGGGGTACTCCTTATATTGGTATGATAGGGATGCTCGTCGTACTTTTTAGGGGTCAAAATTGGCAATTTGGTATTTTTTAGGGGGTTTCAGAGAAAAATCAAAGCCATTTTATTGAAATGGTATTTTTAGGGGTGCAAATACAAAACGACTGAGTCTTATCTTTTTGGTTTCCTCCTGTTCTTATTAAAATCATCCAAAACAAAACTAAACGATATGCTATAAGATATTTTTTAGGATCGAATATTTTTACACTTTGGTACTTTTTAGGGTATTTTTTCAAATTTCCCGACGAGCATCCCTATCCTTTTTACCCCTAAGTACCCCCCCGTTAGGAGTTATGGGATTTCTTGGTCAATTTTGATACCTATAAATTTTTACAAATATTAAATGTTTCCATAATTTCTTTTACTTGTGTATTAGTCAAAGTATTTAACTTATTGGACTGAAGCAGTTTATTGAAACACAAATGGCTTTGTTATCTCAAAAGTAGGTTTCTGGAATTTGGGAGTCTGTTTGTGAATTAGGTAGATTAGTGTATATGTGATCAATACAAGTATTGTCTTCTGTAGTACTACAACAAACTAGTTGCCTATAAGCATTATCTATTATGAACAAATTGTAAAGTGATGTGCGTTGGCATACACTATACCAGTTTACATTAAAGTCACCGATAAATATACTGAATTGAGTTGGTAGACAATCTAATATTGCTTTGATTGTGGTACATAATTCTGGTATTGCTATTCCAGGTGATCTGTAGAACCCTACAACTGTTATGTGAGGGATAATTATAAATCTTAAAATAGTTACTTCTATTCCATTTCTATTTGAACAATAAGGGTATCTAGGATAATAATCATGCTGACTATAAACTGCTGTGCCTCCATATGGTCTTGAATTTGGGAGATTTGGTGACGGAGCATTTCTAAATAATGTGTATTTGTCATTTATCAAATATAAATTATTACTGTCAATTTGAGAAAATCTGGTTTCTGAGAAAATATTAACATCAGTACTTGAGTAATTCAAGTCTTTACGTATATCTTCAATGTGTTTGTGCAATGATCTTGCATTGAGAAAACATACTTTAATGGAAATTTTGGATATTTTCTATATAGGAGTTACTGATAGAGATAATTGCCCTTGTGTCCTCAAACGATGCATTTCTGTTTTTACATCTTCACTTACAGTTATTTTCTTTTCACACAGATCAGTGATATAAAGACCATATTTTGTGGTCACTCTACTTAACCCTACATAGTGTATGTGAGGTATAGCTCTTCTTGTTTCAAAATTTACGACAATCCTAGCTTCAGTGTCTCCTTGTGATCTATGAATAGTTTTAGCAGTAGCTGGTCTTAGTGGAAACTGTTTTCTTACAAATTGGACTGACCTGGTTCTGCCCATAGCAAACTGTGTAGTAGTAGGTTTGATTGGTGTCCATGACCATTCAATACCCTGAACATACAATTGTCTATTATCTTGTCTGGTTTTCTCACCAACATCAGCATGATCAAATTGTACCCATATTATACCCATATTTGTCTGACTGATGTATTTGTATTAGTTTGATAACATTCCCAGCACCATTTGTGATACCATCATCTGTTCTAGTATTAAGAGATATTTCAGTTCTCTCTCCTATTGCTACTTTGAGTACAGAATGTAATTGCTTAGTTTTTGTAGGATCAATAGGTACTTGTTTCAGAATTTTGTCTCTTAGTTAGTGAGACTCAGCTCCTATGACACTGTCACGAGCTTTAATAGAGTTTTAGTACCTGGTAGAGCATTATGTGCTCTGTCATTGAAGTCATTGACCTTTGCAGTTTGAATGTTTATGTTTAAGATAATAAATGTTTTTGAATACTTTATTAGGTCTAGGACTTTTTACTTTGTTTGCATTTTCAGACCTTGCAACATCACTAAAGCACATTGTACATTCATTGTCAATTTGTGACATATTGTCATATTTTCTTTTGGACCCATTCAAAGTACATGGTTGAGAATCAATAAATACGTTTTTATCTTTTTTGTTTGAAATTCTTTGAATAGTGGAAACATAGTGCATTTCACCTATGTGCCCTATATGTGTGGTCCTACAATTCTGTGAAACATTTGCAGCTTCAGCCAAGTATATTTCACTAAAATTTTCATTTGACTCCACAATATTAATTTTCAAATTCATAGCATCTGCCACAGCTTGAATTATGATGTAATCGCCCCATGTCCCTTGTCTGGACATCGAAGTTACATATTAAGACTATGTCATATTATCTGCAACACTTTCTATAAATCGTCCAGGATGGTCTAGCAAATACTGAACTCCAGCAGTTCTTATTTCTGAATGACGTCTTGCTTCATTGTATAACTGTTGTGCTACAGCTCTAAATAAGCAATTTCCATTTCTTCCTACATCGACTGAACTCAGGCCAAGAGTATGTAATCTGCTATTAAAAACTGAATCATTGTTCTCATCACATATTGCTCTTAATGAGGTGGGAATAGTGCTTGCTCTTGGACCTGGATTTAACTCGATATCTCCTGACAGCAAAGATTTTAATTTTGATACATTGTACAATGATTCAGACTTAAAATAATTGTTATAAAAACTGTATTGTCTCTTCAAAAACCTGATTTGCCATTGTTTATACTGACTACCAATGCCATACAACACCGATGAAGCAGGAACTGTACTTTTAATCAAACTTTTGTTTCTTTTTCTCAGTTTTCTGTATTTTAGCAAGTTCAAAACTTTTTTCAGTGATATTCTGGAAGGTTCTGTATCTCTTACTTATCAGTTTCCCGAAGAAAATAATTCGTGTCACAAAGGACAAAACTGGTTTCCCGAAGGGAATTGAGTGACCCAAAAGAACACTTTTCAGCAGCAACAAACATCACACTCTCATCATGGCGTTCTTTCAAACATCGTAGCAGCTCGGCAAAATTCCACTTTCTTTTGGAAACTTTAAGGTTTACAACTTTGAAAGACTTCAAAAAATCTTTAGGAAAAAATTTTAATTTTAGGAACAGTGTTTGAATACTGTGCCTGATTTGTGATATAAAGTAACGATAAAACATGGCAAGGAATTTATCTTACCTTCACTCGACGAGCACATGGAAAGAAGAATGATGCAGCTCAAAATTCTTGCAGTCGATATGAATTCGACAAAATGGCAAAAACATATTGATAATTATCGTTTGCACAATCCGATGCCGTAGTACTCACCGTAGATACACGAAACAACCCCGAAATATCATCGTGACTCATTCGAGAGAAAACCGAATTTTTTTCGACTAAAATCGCTGCCGAGAAGCCGAAGATAAACCGAAGATTGGAATATTACTTACTGCCTATCTTACTTACTTACGTACTATAACACCACCGATGACATAGTGGCTTACTGCTTGGTTACCAAGCAGTAGCCACAAAAAGTTGTTCGAAATCCGAAAAGTTGCTGGAAGGACTAAAAGTTGCTCGAAGGACTAAAAATTGCTCGAAGGACTAAAAATTGCTCAAATACGAAAAGTTGCCGTGCAACTTATGTACAGCCCTAGCCCATGAAGCACTGGGGTACTAAACTTTAAAAATCACCTAAACTTCCATAGTTAAAAGACGTTTGTGTACATTACACCCTAGAGAAGTATCGTTATAGAAGAAATGTTGTGTTGACACAAGCTTCTTTTTCTCAGAAGAAAAAACTCCTGAGTCTCTAACGGGAATCGAACTCATGACCCTCTGATTACCGGTCAGACGCTCTACCCACTGAGCTACAGGAACTCACGTAGGGAACGGGTCACTTAACT
>JAOCNB020157248.1:0-10168 GCA_026546465.2 Palythoa caribaeorum | reverse complement strand
TCAAAGAGGCCATCCATATTAAATTTGAAAAGCCTTCTCTCAATGCGCAAGTTAAACATGTAAATTTGAAACTATCTCTATCACTATTGTCATTGTAATCTATTCATTGCATTTCAGTAATCATTTTTTGAGCTATTGTTATTCCTTTGTAGATGACACTATTGTCAGTTCAATTTATTCATTCCATTTTAGTATTTATACTGAGCGATTTTAATTTCTTTGTTAACACTGAAGATGACACTAGTAGTATCGAAACATGTTTGTTAAACTTAAAAGCGTTTTGTTTTTACTTAAATCAATATATGCACATCAAAAATATAAATATAGTTTTAAGAAAACGCTTACTATTGAGTACAGAATTAATATATGCCTATAGAAATAGCGCTTTTCCCCTAAGTTTGTTTTGATCAAGAACAATATTAATGCGAAGTTGAAAGCCGCGCCTTGTGATCCATTATTGTGAGCAGGTGATCTTGAAACTTCTACATTCGGAAAGAAAAAAAGAAACATTAAGAAATGGTACAGAAGGGTTTCACTGATCTATCCTTGCTAAGCGCACGAGATTTTAAAACGAAGCAACAATTTATGTTCCTCGTCCTGAACCATGGAATATATTCTGATTTTGATCTCAACCATATAATGAACTATGGAATATATTCTGATTTTGATCTCAACCATATAATGAACTATGGAATATGTTCTGATTTTGATCTCAACCATATAATGAACTACTCTTACATTGCCGCAATGAACAATGAATAAAATAAAATTCAGTAACGGATTAAGTGACTTGTTCTAACTTTTGGCAAACCATTTATTTACAATTAATGCCTAAGTTTTTCGTACCTTAGAGAATAATAAAGAATGATAAGTATATTCGTTTTAAATTTGTAAACCGGCAACTGCACAGAAAAACGCCATAAGTTAACTTACTTCTTATCTCTAACGTAAAATTAAGAAACTTATTCTAAGACAGGGACCGCGGAGCACATTAAAAAGTAAGGGGGCTGGCTGGTATTGTCACTGAAAAGTGGGGGGCTGGCTGGTATAGTGTCAATCATGTTATTTGTTTTTATTTACATTGCAATATTTTTGGTGCAAAAAATTTGTGTAGGGGGTGGGTGGGGGGAGGCTAAAGCCCCCCAGCCCCCTCCCCCTTCTCCACACCCCCATCTTCGTCTCCACAGTCCTGTAAGAAATGCTTCAGATGCTTGATCTTGCTAACGATTAATCATATTTGTGAAAATTTATATACTATATCAAATCTATCTAAATTTCACCTAAACCGTTGCAAAAACATTTTGAGCCGAGAGTCTGAGTCTTTCCCGGGAAGGGAAAGGTACGATAGCGAACTTAGGAGATCATCTGATCTATCATGTTATATTTTGCTCAATTCCATAACGATTTCCAGATTCCCTCATTGGGTTCTGGATTTCCGTCATTGAATGGCTACTGGAATACACTGACTTGATTTCGGTTTCCCTTAACTGGATTTAGAATCTATTTATTGGACTCCAGATTCCATCAACCGGTTAAGTGGATTTAAGCAAACTGGATTCTGAAACCCTTCGAATGGAATTCGGGTATCCTAGCCTAAGATATTGAATTCTTGACGGAAAAAAATACTAGATTCTAGTTTCCTGTTTACTTTTTATGGAACCAAAGAATCTGATCTGATCGCAGATGTTGAAAAGGTTCAAAAATTAGCCTTACCGCTAGTGTTGCATCAAGGTCTTGGTGCTGGATTCGCTTTATCGATGATCGTCGTTTCAACGCGTCTTCCACCTGACAAAATTCAAAGACTTTAGAATACAGAATGCACTGTGGCAAGCGGTAGAGGTCTAAATATCTTTTCCCAGACTGGTTTAGTAAGAAGTTATTAAAAAGGACCTCTTGGAACAAAGAGCCAAAAACACTTAACTACAAAAAGATTTCGGTCACAAAAAGCGATTTGTTAGTTGCACATTACATTTGTCAGTTGTCAATATGTTGATCAAGCTGATTAATCTGCGAAATGAGTACAAACTTGACACTTTGACCTGAAATGCAGACGATGAAAAATTAGTATCGATTGTAGCCCTGTTTTTTACTTCATGAAGTACGCCAATCCCAAAATGTTTGAAAATGTCGAATCATTGCTAATGGCAGAATTTTTTCATAACAGCCAAATAATAACAAAGTCGGAAGCTCAAACAATAGCCTAGAACAAAGGGTCTAATTTTTGAACTTCTACAAACACTTAGAAAGGTTGATGTATTGTTGAATGTCAATTTTCTAGGCCTAATTACATTTTCACTTTAATTAAGCTTTTAAAAATCAAATCTGTTCAGTTTCTTGCGTACATGTCAAAATTGACCTTTCAAACCACTTTTTGTAATCAGTGAAAAAAAAAGTGTAACCATTAATTGATTACACTACCGGCTGCAGCTACGTCTTTAACAAAACGACATGCTTATTCATAATCCAAAAAAAACCTGCGGCCGAGCTGCTAATTATTTATAACCTGCGCAGCTGACCTCAGCTCTCCCCGGGAGATTGTACCCAAGTTTCAGGCTTTTAAACACCAGCTTCAAAACAAGAAACATTAAATACCTTTACTATTCCTAGCTACCTACAATATCACGATTACGGAAAACAGAAGTTACAATTCAAGTTAAAAGTTTACTAAAACAATAATCACCTCTCCTTCAAGGTCCTGTAGTTCCATTCTTAAACTTTGTCGATCTCGCTGATTCTGGGGAAATAAAAAATAGCTTGTTCGAGTATGACCGTTAAATAGAGCAACGAACTTCAGGAAAACGGGTAATATTCACCAATACGCACCCGTCGTGGGTGAACTAATGGCTTCAGATTGCTATGCCAAGGCTTTAGAAATTGTCTTGACATTGTAGTACCGTGTTAAATTAAAATACTTCATAAGGCAAAAGGTCCAAACCAACAAACATTTTCAATTGGTTCCAAAAGTGATGTATGTAATTCGGTAAAGATATTTAAAAAGCACAGAAAATTTCTTCGATAACCCTCCGACTAATCTCACGTTCTACCCAGTCCAACAGTGAGAAAGTAAACGAACAATGGTAAAATGGCAGTTCTTAATGTTTTTCTATGACTACGTGTTATTCATTTCTTTACACAACTGAAACTCGCTTGGGGACAAAAAACAAGTCACTCTTGTAATGTACTGTAAGCATTATCTGAACAAAGAAAGTTAAGTGAGACGACGGGGTTATATAAACAGTAACCAGAGCTCTTTGAGATCGTAATTCATCATTTCATGGGTGAACATACAAAGCGTATTTTTCATTCTATTTGTAAATTAAACGTGAAATTTTCTGAGAGTATTCCCAAAATACCCTTCAGCTTTTATGTCAAAAATTTTACTTTCTGTCCGGAACAATGGAATCACAAAAAAAACAATATATTCAGACAGATTTTAATGACTCAATCACTGGGCAATTATTATAAAGCTGAAAGCCGGGTCTTTCACAACTTCAAAATGGCCATTGTGATTGAATAACAATATTGTAGAGCTCGCACCTGAGAACACTGTGAAACTTTTTACAGTTTAATGATTTATCCTGGTTAAGGATCTTTGATTTTTGAAATAAATGAAAAATGATTTCAACAGCTTTTTTGGAATGGGATTATAAGATCGAAGATTGGAAAAAAAAATATTAGGGCGAGTTAGGGTGGTTGCGGTGTGTTCTTTATATACAATGACATAGTCAAACGAGCTTCGATGTTTTTAAGAATCAAGCGTAAGAGTACTGAATTACAATTTCGTTTCTTGTCATGGGGGCGCTGTAAGGAATTTTACAACCTGATTGGCTCTAAGGCGGCCCGAATTTCCTACTCTCAAGATTTTGACCTTGTGCTGCCAAAAATGATTCTACGTAATTTTTCCACTGTGATTTGTGATTCATGATTCCACCCACAAATAAGTATTTACCAACTTAGGGTCGAGTGACAACTGTGATCTCGGACTGGAATTACAGCAAGTTCGAAATCTCGATCACAGTTTTTTTTAACGGAGTTCCGAGCAAAAAAACAAATATTGTTTATATATATATCATACCTGAAACTAAGAAAAGTTAATTCAGCCAAACAATTATCTCGGTATTTCAAAGTATCCTTGTTACGGACAAGGTACAGTGAAATATCACGAGTGTTGACTTTTGATTGGTTGAACCATAGGTTAAGGTAAGATAAAATATTTAATTGGTATGATATGTCACAATACGGTACTGATGATAAAACATGACATGATTTTGATGATATGAAGGAAAGGAAAGGAAATTAAATTTAGTTGTGTTTCTAATTTAATTAGCAAAAGCCATATAACTAATTGGGGACAAGGCTCATTTCTGATTATCGTGAGGGAGCAAAACCGGAGTACCCCGAAAACACTCGTGATCGGAGTAAGCTTGAAGTCAACCAAATGCCAACCCACATGCGAAGCCCGGTGCTTGAACACTTCCGTGCTTCGCATGTAGACTTTTTCTCCTGTCAGATAAGTTATGACCATCACTCCTGTCTTTATACAAATTATCTGGGAACCATTAAACAGAATCAACTTTTCATTAACTGGTCCGTTTAGTGAACTAACGCCTCCTGAAATTTCTAAAGGTGCAGTAATAACGAAAAACAGTTTTCCTAATATGTCTTTTCATATTGTTGCACAACGATTGATTCAAATTTATGTCAAGTGCACTTCAACAAATCGCATTAAAACAAACGAGCTATATGCGCTTCTTTATATCAGAACCAGAAAATTTTGCAGAAGCTCATTGTTCTTAATTTTTTTGGCGAATTCAGGCTCAATTTGTTCTTAAAATTGTTGTAATTACTGTGAGAGACTGGAGCTACAACGAAACGCCTCGCACAGCACATAAATTGTATGACTGAATTTATAGGCGAACTACCCTTATTGTGTGTTGAAACGTCTTTACGGCGCAGATTACAATGAATTTTTCATGTTTGATACTGTATCACGTGTTTTAGTCAATTTTCTACCAGAAAAACTTTCCCAGTTGTCGAGCCTCAGCCTGAACTTGCTAATTATTCTTGTGGTAATGCAAATCTGAGCTCATCGATCTAAAGCTGCTCATAATTTTCCTTTATTAAGACTTTCTTTTCCTTACTTTTTTCAAGTGAGAACCTACGGGGGAGGTCGCCTCCAATAACCGCTCCAATTCTTCGACTTCATCTTCCTGAAGATTAAATAATTACGAGGATTATCGTAACAAGTATCAATCTCCGAATCCCTTACCTGCTTGCACATTTGCTATTCTCTAAACAACTAAAATTGTACTCTAAAACTTGGTAAAATTTATGGGGTCTAAGTCAGTTTAAACACCTAAACGTCAAAACCCTTAGCACAGGATAAGAATGATGGAATTCCTTATTACAAAGTCCCATTTATTGATAATTTTTCCATCCTAATACAGATTAGTAAAACAACATTCCTAATCCTAACCCTAACCCTAACACTAACCCTAACCCCAACCCTAACCCTAACACTAACCCAAAAACTAGCATTTACAACCTTTAAAGTTCAAATTCAGCTTCTCACCAAATCTTCGTGGTCTGGAACATTACAGTACAAGTCATCCTCCTTTTTAATTCGGGAGTTCTCCTTCCTATGGGGCGCAACGCTATAGTGATGGTGATGAATGTGGCCGGGGGTGGATGACGTCACAGTAGCAGAAGCGAGAGAAAGGGGGGACAGAACAACATCTTGGTCTCGTATTTTCACAGACTTTTTCGTACCTACAACACGAAGTAGACGAAGATTGCAAAATGTATAGAAATTCTCTGCCTCATCCTATTTTTAACTCATTCTCAATCTCTGGATAAACCGTTTTCCATCTTGTGACAGAATATTTCGTTTGCTAGTCCATCTACCTACCTACCTGGATACCTGGCTCGCTTCTTTGTCATCTCTGACTGCTCAGTTTTCCTTCCTTCTTTTCTTCCTTCCTTCCTTCCTTCCTTCTTTCCTTCCTTCCTTTCTTTCTTCGTTCCTTACTTTCTTCCTTCATTCCTTCCTTCCTCCCTTCTTTCCTTCCTTCCTTCCTTACTTTCTTCCTTCCTTCCCCCCTACATCCTTCCTCCCTCCCTTTCTTTCCTTTTTCCCTTCCTTCCTAGGCCTGCCTTACTTCCTTCTTTCTTTCTTTCTTTCTTTCTTTCTTTCTTTCTTTCTTTCTTTCTTTCTTTCTTCCTTCCTGCCTCCCTTCCTTCCTCCCTTCCTTTCTTCCGTTCTTCCTTCCTTCCCTTCATTTCTTCCAACCTCTCAGTCGTAATGCCTTTCTATCTTGCACTATCATTCTCACTAGCAAGATAACAGTTACCAGTTTAACCATGAACGTTATGATGAATATACTTTTTTATTTCATATCTAACGCAATCACCAGCACTTACACTATTTTATTAGTACCGAATATTTACAAATAAACTCACCACGACTTCGAGGAGACTTCTTGCTCAAGTGATGATGGTGATGAATCTCATTTGCAGTCGTACACATGCCAGCAGCAGAAGGCACGGCTGTTGACCCAGGAGTGGCAGCAGCACTGGCTGGCATAGATTGAACACCAGATACAGTCCTCGCCATCACCCGGCCACTATTAGCTGGGATATCGTTCGGCCCAGTCCCCAAAGGATTGGATGGACTTACAGTCCCTGGATGCCACTGAAACCCATTCTGCTGCAACAGTTCCTCAACCTGCTGCTCGCGATCCCTTAAGGCGTTCCGAAGTGCAACCACTTCATTGGCCAGAGCCGTGAGACTGGCATCTGCGATTATTAAGATTTTATAACAGTAGGGTTAATTTGTATAAGAGAACACCATTAGTAATTCAGGATACTCGTTCATACTCAGATAGAGGCATTCGCATGTGTCTTCAGAGTAAATTTAAACAGGAAAAATGCTGGAAAAAACCAGATGACCCGAGTGGGAATGGAATCCACGACTCATTGATTTTATGACTGGTGTTCCACCACTGAGCTACCTTGGCAACTACAGCGGCATCTGTCAATAATGGAACACTGATTGCCCAGCATTGTGTTAACCGTACACTACCAGGATAGCTACACTGCTTTTTTACAACCTAGTCCTGATTTTCCCCCTTGACAAAAACAGCGAGAATTGGCTGTACTTTTGGTGAGAGAAAAAACGTTTATTGGTTTCCATATAAGACTCCACTCAAATTGGATTAAAAAAACACTGGGAAATCTTTGTAACAATGTGTGTTGACAACTATAAAAGGTTTTTTAGTTAAGGACGTTTCATAAAACTCCAAAACGTCTGGAGTACTCATAGAACAGCTGCTTTTTAGAGTTCTCTCCGAAAACTGGGAAGTTACTAATGGACCAGTACCAGAAACACGTCTTCCCTACCAAAGCAGCCTTCTATTCTTAGCTTTTGTAGCTAAAACTAAAACCAAGCTAAACTTATTCACGGTACTAAGTTGCTATATATAAAGGTTACACACCGTGTCCGGCGGATCGTGTAAGGCCAGTCGTTCGTGGGCTGAACTGCTGACCAAACATATTCTTGAGCCTGTCGATCTCAGCACTTTGTTCACGAAGAGCTGCTGCTAGGTTACCAATCTCATCACGCTGTGCAGCTTCGTGAGATAGATAGATGAAAGAAACGTTAATGACGAAGGCGGACTAACATAAAGTAGCAAGTTTTGCAATGTAAAAAGCTTTTCAGTGGAGTGAACATAAGATAGCAAGTAGTAAACAAAGTGTACCAGCAATTTTCTAGTGTCGACTTTTCCATAAGAGTTAACTATTTCACTATTTTTAACTGGTCATAACTTAGGTGTGACAGAATGATAAAGATCACGTCGGAAAAAAAGGACTCACCCAGCTGTGCCGAGTTGTTCGGACCTCGATGCATTGCTTCCTGGAGCTGTCTGTCCTTGTCACGCAACAAGGATTGCAATGCTGCAATCTAAAATCAAAGACATCCAATTGTGAGTACATGGACAATTTTTATAAAATTCATTTTTGGTGGACATGAAATGAATCGTTGTGACAATAAAATGACAACACCAGTAGAATTATAAACCCGATGTCTTCTACGTACTAGCCAGCCAAATAGTGGCCGAATAGTTAGTGCGAGTGGCAAGCCTTGGGTCTTGAGTTCAAAGTTGGGCCTGACTAGTCTGTTATGTCATTGAGAAACCCGCTTCACCCAAGTTGTTCAAGTCGACTGATTTAACTACGCCTGCATAATGAAATACCTGCTTATGCTGCAGACTCACCTGCGATGGATTAGTGTCCTGTCCAGGCGTAGCCAAGGACTCTCATACAGTTAATACTACCGAAACTAGCGATAAGCGCGTCTAGGTCCAAAAAGCCAATAATCTTGTAAACGGAATTAGTTTAGCTACCATGTACGTAACAAAACGGGTACCACAGCTCCGATGTTCTTTTTTGTTTAAAATTGACACTGGGAACTTCTCGTTCTAAATCTCAAACTTAGCCTTTTCGCAAACAACCCTTTTTTTCTATGGTATGTTTTTTTCTATGGTAAGGTTAATAATTTAAAATGAAAACAAAAAACAAATTTGACTATAACGTGAGCTCTGACACAGCGTATCTAATCTAGGTTTTTTTTAACACCCTAGAAAAAGTCCGGTGTTTCTTTAACTAGTAACAACGGCTTTATCATCTATAAAAAAGTAAATTTGTAAAATTAGCCCGCGATTACCTCTTAGACAAAGATGTAAAATTAAGTAACAAGAAAAGGAGTTGATGGCATCGATGATCGATGTCTCTAATCGTGTTTTGTGATTGTCCGGGTTTGTGCCAGTAATCCTGAGGACTGTTGTCACCAGTAGTAACTGACGTCTCGACAACCTATCCAGCCAGGTATAGGCTCCGTCTTTCTCTGGGTACATCTACTTAATGAAGACAATGAAAGGCGTGCAGAGGATAGCCTCGAAACTTATTTTCCATAATCTCGACCTTAGCAACAAAACTAGACTTATCTGGAAGTCATTATCAGAGTTAAGAGAGGATAAGTGTGTCAGTTGAATACTAATATATTCTGGTTTGCGATTACTGATTGGTCAGTATTGCTGTGACGTGATTGACTGTTAAACGTAAGTAATGTCTTGTAATTGGTCACTTTGGATCCGAGAATTAGGGTTAGCTCGTTCTCTTCTCGTTCGTCGTTTTTGCTTATGTCGTGAATATGTCGTTTGAAGGCACTGGCATTTGTTGACAACTGTTAAGAATACTCCGTTCTGAGTACGTAAACCAGCTTTCCAGAATAAGTCGTTGGAAAGAATTATTCCATACAAACCAGGACGATCACATAACATGATCTACCGTTACTCCTGGGTTCAAACCATTTAATGTCGCTGATGTTGCTGATGGTTCTAGTGGCAATAATAGGGTTGATACTGATTAGTATCTAATGATAAATGCCTATGATTTTGAAGAAAACAATGATAATGGTGACGGTATTAATGTTGGTAATGAGTGTTTGATGATGAATAACTAAAATGATGACAAGAAAAGTAATGACAATTAATCCACCTGTTCCTGGGCTCGTGCTAATTCTCTTGTAGCAGCCTCCTCGGCTGCAGACCTTCTTTGCCACGCTTTGGCGTTTTCCAGCTCTTTCTCAAGTTTGTCCTGTGAACATTTTCACAAACCGAGTAAGTGGAGAAATGAAGACTGAGTTCCTCAATACCCAGCTTAACTTAACCCTGAGTTAAGACAAAGAGTAATTTTTTTCATAAGTAAAGCTTGTCAACCCCAAAATTTCATCCCAAAGTAAGCTATAGAAGGTAGGAAACAAATTATTTAAATTATTAAAAATCAGTTTAACCCTGGGCTACCACTAATCGGGGTTTTGGGGTACCGGGTCCAGGTTAAGATGGACTTGGATCACCTATAATACATTCTCCAAATCAATAAATAGTATCTAAGAAACAAAAAGACTCTAAAACAACAATTGTATACGTACTAAACCTTCATCAAGATTCGAACAGCTCTCTGAAAGCAAAATTCCAATCTTTAGCGTTTCTTTAACACAGAAAATTGAGAACCATTGAGTGAAGATGTAATACCCTGCTCACGAAGGTGGAAGATCTATTATGCGTTAATTTAATCTATACATTTGTCTCGGGGAATGGGGAGGGGGGTG
>JAOCNB020157201.1:0-10169 GCA_026546465.2 Palythoa caribaeorum | reverse complement strand
TGCGGGCATTGTTTGCGGAAGCCGATCATTTTTTATGTTTGTTTCTAGAAAATTGCAAATATTTTTAGCTGAGAGGCACAGAAATTGATTAACAAAAAATCAATCAGGACTTCTTTTCAAATTCGCCGCCACAGTTTTGTTCTTTAAGTATTTCAATATAGTTTTGCCAAATTTCGTGGCAAAATAACATTGATATTTTTTACAATTCTCATTCTTGTAAGAACTGGAACCAAGAAAACAGCATTTGAGCAATGAACCGTGGTAGTTTCCAGACTGGCGGTAATAAAACTCATTTTGCAATATAACTCGCGAAGAAAATTAGCAATTGAATTTTTTTTTTATATTTTTCAATAAAACAACATAATTTGCTTTTTCAATTTTCAGGTTTTTTTACGTTTCAACCTGTTCAGTAACCTTAAGACTTTGAGGCTAAAAAAAAAGGCAGAATATCGTGTTACATCACAAAGCGTGCGCTCTGTCATCGACTATGCTGCGCCAGTCTTTCATCATATGTTACCTGCCTACCTCGAAAAAAAGCAATGCGAATCATATGGCCTGGTATAGAATATCAGCAAGCGTTAGCGCTTATGAGTTTACCAACGTTTGCGGAGCATCATCAAAACATTTGCACCTCACTTGTTCGAATGCATAATGAGCGACCTGAACCACAAGTTAAGAAAGCTGCTGTGCCTGCTGCCTATTACAATCTTAGGCATGTGTCGGTACGTTCAGTTTGCCACAATGCAAAACAAACAGATTCAAGAACAGTTTCTTTATGATCTCAAGCAGAATTGTAAATAACTCTTAAGATTATCTTGTATTTTTAGTGATTTATAAACAGTTATTCCAGAGATGGTAAATAGCCAACTATAAATCATCTCAAATCGAACAAGCTCGAATGGAATAATTGTTTTTTTAAATTTAATAGGCTTTCTGAAACCTTTGATACTTCCAAATTCCGTCTCAGCTTCACCTCCCACACAAATTTTTCAGCTCGGCAACACTTTCCATATAAGGTCATTCGGTATATGAGCTGATAACCGAGATTGAGTGAACCAATCAGAACGTTAGAAACGCAGTATTCGAGTTTGAAAATTTAATAATAAGAATTATCTATTACAATATTTATTAGATTACTAATATACAATAGTTCAATTTTATAAAATACGCAATTCAGATTGCAAAGCTTGTGCTGCAGTGTATTTTAATAAAGTACCTATCTATCTATCTGAAATAGGGACCGCGGAGTACGTTTTAGATTGGAAGGGGAAGGGGGGAGGGGACACTACTATCCCACTGTTCTGTAGGTCCGATTTCTCTAAGAATGTTCGGGGGCCTGCTTCCTCAGAAATTTTTCAGTAAAATTGGAGTTTCTAGTTCATTTTGTAAAAAATAGCTGAAGATGTGTGCAGTCACACGAAATATATTCGTTATCCATTATCTTTGACGTCCTTTCGTTCTATTTCTAGAAATGCATTTAAAATTGATAATCGTAAAAAAATGGTCGTCAATTTGTATAAGGTGAAGTGCGATAACATCAGAATCTCCACTTTTTCATGTTGAATCAGTCAACTTTTCTAAGGACTTTTAAAGGGCAAACACGTGGCCTCCGGGCCTACCAGCTCTGCGATCCCTACCCAACTTCTATCAGTTCTAACCTCATTGCAGTCAGTTGCTTTGCATGGAGCCGCTTGTGTTCGTTTTTGTATAGTTCTGACTTAACACAAATCGCTCAAAGTTCCTATAGATAAGTTTGCCAATTATTTTACACTTTAGAGAATAACGATCAATTTCATTGCTTATATCGTAGTGCTTTTAATACTGCCCTCTCCCCTCAAGAAGGCCTAAAATTTAATAAGGCCCCTGGGCGGCGGCGGTGTGGTTGGCGCTGTGGTAAGATCTCTGCCTTCTAACCACAAGGTCCTAGGTTCAACTCCAGGCTCAACCGAGTGTTGAACATTTGTGTGACCTTCTTTTCTGCCAAAGTTGACTCTGAGTCAGCTTTCCATCCTCGAGAGGTCGGTAAAATAAGTACCCGCCTCTGCTGGGGCCAACCTGCGATGGATTAGTGTCCCGTTCAGGGGGAGTCAATGATTCTCATCCGCTTAACACTACAGAAACCGGAGATAAGGCTCCAATGGGCCACTTGGGCTCGTAAAAGGAATTAGCCCTGGGGCTGGAGGTTACGGTTTGAAGGTCATGAAAACGTCAAGCGTGACTTGACTGCCCCCTTTGGTAAAAACAATTAAGGAGTTAAAAAAAAACAGGACAACTTAATGTTTGATTTTAAAAGACATATTTCGATCGATTATCAACCATCTTCAGTTGGAGTAAAAGATACAGTAGTGAATACTGTATTTATAGGTATGGATGTATCTACTACTGATTGGCCGGTAAATATAAATTACAGAGAGTTCCGGCAGAGTAAATAAAAAATTAAAACAAAAAAGGTTGAAAGATTAGCATATATACAGAGAAAGAGCTGCATCAACATCGAAACAAGTTTATAAATGTGTTATCCTCTGCGATCTTTTGGAAATTAAGGAGTTCTGTAAGGCTCAGAAGTTAGTAAGAATCGACAACCAAAGTTACTGGTTTTGTTAAAAAAAACGTTTAACCCGAGATGAAGTATTCAAGCCGTGAAAACTTGCTGTTTTGTTAAACTCCAAGGACATTTTTAGGCCCTGGTTTGTATATGGAACGAGCAAGCCCTGTAAAACGGGCTGAAATTTTCTACCGAGATCCGTTTATCCATATAAACTCTAAAAATTTGGCTCGCGATTGCAATTTTGCATGGACCGGGCTAAGATTTTGACAGGCCCGGTTGAGCGGGCTGAAAACACAATCTTAGCCCGGTATTCCACGGAATCGCGAGCCAAACTTTTACAGAGTCATGCATAGCCGGGATCTCGGCAGAAAAACTCAGCCCGTTTAACCGAACAAGCTGTCCGCCCATATAATCAGGGCCTGAGTCATACTGAAAGCATTTCAGTTATGGGGAACAGAATGTCGGATTAAATTTTCATTTTCCAGTAGTTTCCAATCATGCTCGGTTTGTTTTTTACGTTAGCAGCGGCTGCGCTTTTCTTTGAATTTTTTGTTTAGAAATGTCATTTTCATTGTTTTTCACGCCCCCTCTTTAAAGAATTCTCGTGACGTTTGGTATAGTTTACATTTTAACTATAATAAACTCAAACCCTGTTTAACCGTCCATCAATATCCAGCTTTTGTGTAGATTTATGCAAACTATCACGATATAAAATTAACACTGTCTCATGCAAACTCGCTCTTGCTGAACGCATCGTGTTGAAACGGGGAAAGAAAAGTTACTGCAATTAGACCAAAGACAGTTTTGAGTGAGGTAAGTTTTGGAATTTCAAAGCTCTTAGCTTTCAGCTGCCAAAAGTTTTCTTAATAAGATATTTCTTTGTTTACCTTTCAAAAATGCAAAACCACGCATATTTTGATAAGAGACACTCTTGAGACTTGACAGAAATACTTCAAATTAATTTGATTCAAATCTAAGAAAATAGCTTTTTTATATGGTTTATTATTATTATTATTATTATTATTATTATATTAATATACTAATTTACCTTAAAATCTGATTTATTACTAAGTGAGGAAGTTGATGTTAAAGAATATTTCTTATTAGAGTAAAGTAAAGTAAAGCACATCTAACTATGAACTCTTTGTGTTGACAAAAGACATTTATTCTTTTTGTCTTTTCATTTGGCAGAAAACATACCTATTAACAAGTGCCTCAAAGTCAAATAATCGTTTAGTTGGGTAGTAAAACGAATATGTGTGCTCGCAAATTATAAAACTTTTGACAAGGTGAATACGCTGTGATACTGCATAGTACAGTGGTCCCGCCTAGCGATCACCTCGATCGATATCTAATTATAACGATCACTTTTTTGGCCCGTCAAAATAGTTGTACATTTTCTTATAAAAATATCCCGTTAATACGACCAGCGACCATTTTTTTGAGTCCCAGAGTGTATATACTATATTTCTTTGTTTTCACCTTGGTAATATGACCACTTAAGCACAGATACAAAACTCGACAAGTGAAATAACCGCTTAGAAACAATGAAAGTGTCTGTTACATGACAAATCCAAATTGTTAGCGTGAAAACGTCTCTTAAGTTGATTTGAAGTGAACACAGATCTATTGAAACATTCCAGCGATGAATTATCACTCTGCCCCGTTCTTTGGCCCATTGGTGGTCGTATGAACGGAGTTCCACCGTACTACGATAAAATAAATGAATAAATCCAGTTTTAATCGCACTCCGAAAAAGGGAAATGCATTGAAGCTTTCGATGAAATTGTAAGAGCGTATTATAAAGATTCTGAATTTGTTACTAATTTGAATTTACAGAAGTTTTATTTTATGAAATACAGCTTTGGAAAGTGGAAAACCATTAGTCATATTCATGGCATGAAAATCGAGCTGTCATTGAATTCGTGTTTTTAAGGGTGCTAGTTTCAGATGGGTTTCTGATTTCGCATATTCTATCCAAAACAAATTTTAAAAACAATTTTAATAACTTACTTTCTACTGTATAAATTAATTAAAATTCACTGTTTTGTTTTTCCTTTCAAATCTGGAAAAGCTTCAAAGCACACGAAAAGGTTTGTTTTTACGCCTCAGTTCTGTTAAGAGTAAATTTTATGCAGGGATGCGCTAAACTTTGCATAAAAACAGCATGTTGTCCTTTGAAAGCCAAATATATTTCAAATTCTAACAATATATTTCAAGTTCTAATAAACTTAGTTGAAATCCAGTCACTAACTATCGCAATTGCTGTAATCTGATTGGCTGCCGTACTCGCTATCAGGTGCATGATAGATAGTGCCTGTGAGATCCAATATGGCGCCCTACAGTTTCATATTTAATCATGTTTGAAGACAATTTGAAGTTTCTAATTTACAAAGCAATTCAAGATAAAGCAAAGGCAGCAACAAAAATTGGTGTAAAAATCTCCGAAGGTAAGAAAAAAGTCAGTTTCAATCATTAATTTAACAAGTTTCACTCGACAGACTTCAGAGCACACTGGCCAACACGCAATAACTGTTTATCATCAACATTGATTGCTTGAAGAAATTAAAACTTTGTTTATCAAAAATTGTTGTAGTTTGGTTGTTTATTCCCCAGAAATCTCTGCTAAAACAATTAGAATACTCGCTCTTAATTTCTATCAGCAATTGATAGAAATTGCGAGCTCAAGTTCTAAAACTATATTTCAAGTTCTAATAAGTTCTATTCACCGGCAAACACTGTGCGGATAAGTTTATATTTTAAAAATTGTGTTTTTTAAGAAATGTATTATTCTAAACAAAATTAGTGCGCATTTAAAAAATATAAAATGAGTTCTTTATTTATAAAAGAGATTATAGACGACAAAATTGATTAGAACTTTTCGCTTTCATATTTTTAGGCGAATTTTGATCGCATCCAACCTTTGGTTTTACTCATTTTAAACAACAATTGTAGTTTCTTTCTAAATGTATTTAAAAGGAAGCAAATGATTCATGTTGTATTTTGGTGTCAAAAATTTCTCTAAAGCATTTGAGTTGTTGTCATGTAAATTTGTAATTTAGGAGTGTTGAAAATTAACTAACAGTAACAAACAAAAACGCGCGAGCAATGTTTTATCCAAATTTGGAAGTCTTTTTGACAGTTCTGTTTTATTTACATCTTTTTTCCGCTCTAGCGACTGTTTGTAAACTGAATCACTTCGGCGAAGCAGAAATCGTTTTAAATAATTTCGTTCCAACAACATTCACCTTAAATTAACTTTGGGTCACATTTGGTGTCTTCATGGTGAACTGATTCAAACAATTTTGATTTCAGTCGAAAAAAAAATAAATGCTAGCATTTTTACCTACCCCTGAGTTATCTGAACTGTAAAATTATAAAAACAAATTTCTCTGGGGAGCAATTGGCTATTGGGATTTTGATTTTTCGTAATTCGATGTCTACGCGGTTTTTTTTCCGTAGGTGTAACTTTGTGCGGAATGAAACAATATGCGCATAATAGCCAAAAATGAGGAACCTTGACTGCGCTAATTTTTGCAAAAACTTTAAAATCTCCCTCTTAAGGTTACGGTACAATTCAAATAGGTAAGATATACCATTTTTCAGCTTTTGCCGGAAACCTATTGTCTTGAGAGGATCTTTCAGGTAACAAAAATTGTTTTAAAAGCATGTGTAGTTCTTGAGATATAAGAAGTGAACGCTCATCACCGGAAGTAAAATTGTGTGCAAGTCAAATTTTCAAAATGCGTTCTTCTCTAAACAACTTTTTGCATCCAAACACAGCTGTAAAACAAATTCCAGCTCAAACAGGTTTTGTTTTATTAATTTCAAATTTGACACAGCCTTGACGTAATAATTGAGCTTTAAAACGGTGTCGTAAAATTAATTTTATTCATGCAGCTTAGAGTTTTTATATAGGATGGCTGATCAAAAAAACTCCTTCGCAAGCAACAAATTCCAAGAATAGACGATAAAACGTAAATGCGAAAGCCTATCAAAAATGGTTGACACTGTTTTGGCAATGATCATGAAGCTTTGAAGAGGAAGGAATGATACAAAGGGATAGTTTAGCTCACAATCAAACGGACTTGGAACGTCGCGAAGGAAAACATTTGGTCACAAACAAAACGCTCAATGTCGCTGATAAAGAAAAAAATAGAAAAGTTATTTAAACCATCTTTAAGAGAATTTCATTAGCTTTCTGGTGATATACAGGTTCAGGGTCAGAGGTATCCGATGCATAGTCAATGGTTTGGGATTGATAAGTGAAAACATCTCTCAAACTTTACCGTAAGCTTACGAGCCGGTTCATGCTACCAACTCAATCCAAGACTCAATTTCAAAAAAGGAAATTACCCTTCCACTTTCTAAAACTAAATTCCTTGCGAGAAGCACAATGGATACTATGAAATCGAAATACGAACCCGAATTGTTTATTGAGAAGCTAGTACAATGAAATTTACAAGGTGAAACCGAAATGTACTGTGCAAAATTGCCTGGCCAAAAAAAGAGATGCTAAATTTAATAAAATGAGCGGAGTTAGAATAACGTTTTTACCGTAATAATGAACTTTTGTGAAAATAGTAAAGCTTTATGAAATCAAAATACAGTATGATAAATATGTAAAAGTTTCTACGTGCTACGGTAACGCATTTACGCAACCGAGTTTACTCGTGAATTTTTTGGTACTAGGACGTAATTAAATAACTAGAGGGTGGTCGAAGAAGTAGTAAGCTAAAATATGTAAATTAGGGGGCATTAATTGCAACAAACTCAGGCAATTACAGGAAAGAGTTAGTATTTTTCAAGAAATGAATAAAATACTTTAACCTTAATTGTTAAGTTATAGCCATTCTAGTCGGTTGAAATTACATAATCGTCCCCAATTTGATAACTTTTAAAGTTTAGGTTGTTATTCTAATTTATTCGGATTGTTGAATTGTTTAGTTTTTCGGTGTGCTTCTTCGCTTTACTTTGCCGTAGTAACTTATTGCGTAAAGAAAACGACTCATTATCTCTCTTTGTTCACTTTCGCAGGCGATTTAGGAAGACACGGAAACCGGATTCATTTCGTTTCATCAGTTTTATATCTGCTATTGTTTATTTTAAAAGTTCTGAAAAACCTTTGCTGGAACAAAATTAATCAAGATGCCCAAACCGGTGAGTATTTTGTTTAATAATTTACATAGCCAATTTCTCGAGAGCCACAGTGGAGTTGACATGAATCGTCAGTGTTTGCGTGATGTGCTCTCAGGAATAGCTCAGCATTGCATACATTTAACCTTTCTAACCTCCAATTTTCAAGTGTATTTATATTTAGCTGAAGTCATCCCCACTTATTTTAATATTTACAGTCGTGCGACCGACCCAAAGTTTTTGAAATTTGCAAAAACAAAAGTCGAAACAGTTATTAATGTATATAAATAACATTCTGATACAAGTTGATTTTATTTTATGGCCCAAGTAGATCATAATTTTGTACGCAACATGTCCAAGAGAATACATCAGTATCATCGCGCACTGATCTCTCAAAGTCTATGCGAGATTGGAAAGTGAACTACAAGCAGAGCAACTGAACCCATGCGGTCCGGACACTGATGAATATATGCGAACCAGTTGGTTTATGTTTCAACTCAGCATTTACGCTACAAAGCAATAAATTTACGATAAAGAAAAACACTGAAAGTTAAAATAAAGCGACGTATCGTAAACTATTATGCAGGCAAAAGGCTACATAGCCAATTTTTTACTTTTTTTACCCTCCCGACCCACCTTATAATTTGGCTCGAAAACGACTGTTTACAACACAAATATAAGTGTGGATGGCCTAATATCTTCTAGAGAAAAAAATTACAAAGGTAAAACGAAACTAAGGGATTCTAATTAGAATTTACAAGGTAGAATTTTGCTGTGGTATAAGAAGATTTTAGACCATAAGTCGTTGTTTTCGGATTGGGTGAAAATAACATATCAATCTATCTTCGCAGATAAATGTTCGCGTTACCACAATGGATGCAGAACTAGAGTTTGCAATCCAACCAGGCGCAACAGGGAAGCAACTTTTCGACCAAGTAAGTTGAACTCGTCAATTTTTTTCGTCCGAAAGACGTTTATTGTTCATTGAGTACGGATCCCATGCAGGCTTGTTCGGTCTTATCAACACCTAATACTCGGATTTTGTTAAGCTGTTGAGAAGAAAAAATGTTAGATAGAGCTTGCCAATATTCATTAAAACCTTTTGAATTTTTAGGTGGCGAAAACCATTGGTTTGCGAGAGATTTGGTTCTTTGGTTTGCAATACACGGATTCCAAAGGACTTACAACATGGCTAAAATTGACTAAAAAGGTACTTAGATCTGTATCGTTTTATCCCTTTGGCATTAAAAAATCCTTTTTGATTATTTTATTTAATACTGAGCAACTTGTATTTATAACTCCAAGACTTAAGACCATTGCAGTTGTAACGGAAATGTAAAAGAAAACGTTGGAAAGTGGTAAGGCATTTTCTTCCCTACGGCTGCAGAATCCAGTGACATTGAGTCTGACATACATCACGTTCAAAAAAATCGAATTACTAAAACTTGGGGGGGGGGGCTTGGTGTCGATTTGTATATAAAAATGTTTTGTTTGTGATTTCCATGACACACCGAGCGATTCGTTAGCCAACAAATCTTCTCAAATGTTTCCAGGTAAATTTATAATACCGGATCGAGATTCTTTCCGGAACGAAAATAAATTCAGTAAATTAACTCGTACCGGAAGAAAACGGCGACAACAAGCTTTGTAGCCTGGAAACGAACTTTTAAAAGAGGTTTAGTGTAATGCGCACGCTCTACTCGTCCCAGTCTATGGAAAGTCCGGCTTCGCAGCCGTATTGTACTTGGTCGTAGAGGAGCATGGAACCTATTCAACCCTCACCCTAGGGGTCAGGGTTGGGGTTACGGACAGGCTTAGGGTTAGACATAGGGTTAGGGTTAGGCTTAGGCTTAGGGGAAATATCCGCTCAAAAGGACAATTTTCCTCACAAATTTCCACCATTTCTGTTTTCGGACGATGCGCACTGGACGTTGCTGAGGCACCAACGGTCGTTTAGCCACCTCGCCTCGACAAAATCGAAACCCGCCAGGACACCAAGGTGAACAAATTTGCAAGCATGTGCGTCTAGGGTCCCCGAGGAAGATATTTCCCCAGTCGATTTATATATATATACATCGAAGTAAAATTTTTATGTTCAATATATACGCACTATGAGCTTGGGTTACCTGTGGTTTGATTGCGTCGTTTTAAATCTTTAAAGGTGAGCACTATTTTTTAGATTGAGTTTAAATAATTTGGTTTCAAGACTGATTAAGCACTGCTGTCGACGTATAGTATTTATTTATGGAGACTTGCATGCAAAGACTTGCCCGTTAACATTTATTGTACGTCTCCATCAAAGCGCTTGTTTTTATTTCGGTACTATAGTCATGAGTTTTATTTTAGGCACCAAGTCAGTCATGTTCAAGCCGTATGACTACACTCTTTTTTTAAAAAAAAGAACCAGCAAATTTTGCCGAGGCTCATTGTTCTTAATTTTTTGGCGATTTCAGCCTCAATTTGTTCTTAATTTGTTCTTATTTCT
>JAOCNB020157120.1:0-10169 GCA_026546465.2 Palythoa caribaeorum | reverse complement strand
ATATTTATGTAAAGAACAACGTCTTTCCAAGATTCTTTCCAAGATTCTTTCCAAAACCCCAATGCACATTTAAGAAGAACTCATCTCCTCATTATTATTGTAAGAAGTGTTGATGGGGGTATAGAAAGGTACAGTATGTCTATATGTAGTTACATGTATGACATATTATAATGATTGTTTTCTTACAAGCAATTTTTAAAATTAAAACATTGTTGGCAGGATATACTTTATGACCTAGAGCAAGTTCGAGCTTCAACAATGCAAAGTTCAAAACAAAAAACTGATATTTTAAGAGACTTTGTTTGTACAAGTTCAGTGGAGTACCAAAAATATATATGAAACGATGTATTGAGACACCCCTCTCGGAAAAAGTGTCATTTCTGTTAAATTAATTTATTCTTTTAACAGATCTGATGCTATCCTAAGAACAGTGATTTATTTATGGTAAATAACAGGAATTAGTGTACAATGATTCACTCATCACAATTGTCCTATTAATTCTTATAAAAAATAACTACAATTAGTACCCTGTGAAGGGAAAAAAATAACTTTTTTAATAACTTTATTATAATATGCTAGAATTTTTTACTTTTTTCTCATTGGTTCAATGACGAATTCATTTACTGTTTGTCGCTTCCCACAAAAAATGGAAAAAAGCAAATCCAGTGATACAAAATATTTAACAATTATTGGATGAGGTTGAGCACTAAAAGGGCCATTTTCATACGGAGTTTTTATGTCATTTTCACAAAATGCTGGCTTTTAATAAAAATAATTCAAATGCTGGCGAGCGCCTCTCTGACTCGTTTTTGAAATTCGGTTTGTTATTTTTGAAATTCTCAATAAAAACTTTTATGAGGGACTTTATAGTGTTTGTTTTTGTTGTTTACTGTCGACAAAGCTTTCCAATCCTCTTCCGATAACGAGGAAAACCCTTTCAAAGACTTTGCCAGGACAAACCCAACAAGAAACCGCTCGTTTGAAAACCTGGTCACATTTGCAGTGATAAATGTATTGTCTAGGTATGACTCAACGGAAACGACGCCTGAAGGATTTAGCTGTGTGTTTGTAGCCAATCAGAATTTCGATAGTAACTTCAATGCATAATAATATGATTTGTCAGTGGCTCACAAGTGAATAATACATTATAATGCATCTCCTCATCTTTGAAAAATCACAATATTTGCTCAACCTTGTCCAATAATAATTGTTTAAAATGTCATGCTTATTTCAATGATGTTATGTTACCAAGAGAAAATGAAGGGACAGAGAGCGACTTTGAGGGCGTCAGCCGGGATATGTCAATTCCACTAAAGTTATTTATAGATTGGCTCTCCCGGCCGCGGGAATCTGTTTCCGAGACGTCCGCAGAGCCGCCAAGTCTTGTTATGAGCTTGTGAATGAAAGAGAAATTTCAATAATAATAGCGGAATGTGTGGTAGGCTGTTGAATATTTAATATGCGGACGTCTCGGGGAACAGACCTCGATTCTAAAAATAACTTTCATGTATTTGACACATCCCAAAGGCCAGACTGGGACCATCCCTCTCTATTCCCTCATTTTCTCTTGACGTTACCTACCATTCAGAGTGATCACAAACTTGTGAAGCATGCTGAGTCATGTACAGGAGCAAGTTTCAATGAGAATGCTCAAGAGGTAGTTTTCAGATCACAGTATT
Source organism: Palythoa caribaeorum (assembly GCA_026546465.2). Lineage (NCBI taxonomy): Eukaryota > Metazoa > Cnidaria > Anthozoa > Zoantharia > Sphenopidae > Palythoa > Palythoa caribaeorum. Next base: position 8,490 of record JAOCNB020157120.1, on the reverse strand, counting down.
ACAGACTATTTTATGTTAATTATTTAAAGAAAGATTCATACCTTCTTCCATTACTCAAAAAGTTCAAAGTCTTGACCAGTAAAAATTATTTCATTAATTATTTACTGGTGCCATAGTAGACAAGAGGCATATTAATTATGTCGGTGCAAGTGCACATTTCACTTGGAGGATGTGTTTTTATAACTTCTCTAAATAATAACAAAAAAAATTATATTATGAATAAAAAACTCACTTTCAAACAACTCTTCATGGTGACTCTACAATGTATGGTTGATCAATACCAAAACTATATAAAGACATCAAAATAATAGATAGTTTAATATGAGAGCAGGAGAATGTAGTCTTGTATCCCTCTGTGGAATAATGCATACTATAAACTACATGACTGTATACAAGATACTCCTTGTTTTACTTCCACCTGTAAACAGTATTCAAATTTTTTTCTTTATGTAGAACATAAAAGTATATGAAGAGCCGAATACTGAAAATCAAAGTCCATCATGCATGGAAGAAGAACAGGTGTGTATATTAAGTACTAGTAAAGTCGACATTTAAGCATAAAGTTTTAATGATTAGCCATTCAGTTAATTCTAGGTAGTGCATACTGTATTTCAGAGGACCTAATATATGCTATGGATTAACTTATACAATGTCAAACATTTGTTGGGTTTCAAATGGCTACGTGGAAACTGTGAACATTTTTAAAACAATACTTGCAGTTCTCTTAAATGTATGGTTGATCAATACCTTTGAAACACATTAATTAAGATATCAAAATGATAGATCGTATAATATGAGAACATGAAAATACTGTATACATAATGTATTGTATCCCTCTGTGGAATAATGCACTTGTTTTACTTCAAATTGTATACAATAACCAAAATTACATTTTTTGAACATAAAAGTGAATCAGGAGTTAAAGACTAAAAATCAAAATCCATCATGCCTAGAGGAAGACCTGGTGTGTATATTATTAAAGTACAGTAAAGCAATTTTAAGCATATTTAAGTTATTATGGGCAGCCATTTGTCGAAAAACACAATTCCGGAAACACCAATCTTTTGTCACACTGGCTCTAATTCTCCAAAGATTTACTTTTAAATACAACAACTCCAAAACCGCAAATTTTCTCTCTTCTCTCACAATGCAAAATATTGCTTTCGACGCAGTTTTTCTGAAACGAGGCTCTGGCTTCAATTGTTCCCGGCCCCCACGGCAGCATACATTGACGCAAGTCCAAAATTAGAACACCAATCACACAATAACAACAACTCAAAACTTGAACAAAAGTGGATTTGTAACACATTCATTTAATTTTTATGTAGGGAGTGCGTACTGTACATACATGTCTTTGCTCTTGTTTTACTTCAATCTGTATACAATATCCAAAATTTTATTTTTAGGACTTAAAGTGAATCAGCAGTCAAAGACTAAAAATCAAAGTTCATCACGCTGGAAGAAGAACAGGTGGGTATATTATTAAAGTGCAGGAAAGCATGATTTAAGTTATACAATGTGAAACATTGTTTAGGTTTCAAATGGCTATGTGATTTAGTCAGGAAGCAGTTTCCCAGAAAGCGCATATTTTTATTTTCGCTAAACATTTTGGGTAGAAGAAGGAAACATAGAAACATATCTTCGTCTTAGTGCATTGATTAAGAATATTGTTGTTTCCAACTCGAAATCTTGAGTCATGTGCCGTCAAGGGGGGGTTTTGTTCAGGGCCTCTCTCTTGTAACATGAAAACGAGGCTGAGCATGTACATCAACAAGACGAAGATTTTAAGCTATGTTTCCTTCTTCTACCCAAAATGTTTAGCGAAAATCGTTTTTTTTTGGGAACTGCTTCCGGACTAATTACTGTGAACATGTTTAAAATAATACTGATGGCTGTGTTTCTATTAGTTTTTTATCTTATAATTATACTAATTTAATAACATGTAATGGCAGCACTAAAGAATAATATAAGTTGCTACATATCCTTAGCTTAAACGATTTTAAGTACGAGAGGTAAAATTTCACAATCTATAATGTTATACATACCATTTTATAATAAATGAAACAAATTATGTGAACAAAGCATAAATTATCTTCAATTCTTATGTCTAACAGGAACTATCCGCCAGAATCCTGCTAAAAAGAAAAAGCCATCAGACTCAGTGCGGAAACTGAATGAACAAAGTTACTTTGCAGATGAGAAAAGTATTGAAAGCCCAACTAAGAGAAAGCTAAGTAGCTCAGCAGTTAAACAAATCTTTATTGATCAGGATTTTTTCGGGTCCGTTAGCAACTTGAATGGCCGTGTGATATTCAATCTTCATTGATTTATAGCAACCAAAATTTAAAAAAGAGGTCCCCAAGTTTTGAAGCACTGTATCAAAACCGCAACATAGTGTAATCACATCGCCGAATTTTAAAGTTATATAACAGCTGGCACAATCAGTTTACAGCTCTTTTTAAAACCTCAGTTTTGGCATATTTCCAAAACGCAGTGAAGTACCCCGCGGGTAATACGTTGCAAAAAAGGGATAAGGTGCTCTTTCAAAAAATATATTTTTTTGAAACAACACTAGCCAAGCCTTTCTCGCTATTGATTTCGTTTGAAAAAACGGTAAAAAAGCTTTTAAAGCACAGAGCGGACATGAACATCAACTTTCAATGCTAATACTGGATGATAAATGACTTCTGATGGCCCCTCCTTCCCTTCCCTCCTTGGTGGGAACACGACGAGAGAGCACTCGAGACGCAGAAATGGCTCAAGGAGAAGCAAACTACGTCTGTATGCAAAATATACGAAATCCTTAATCCAAGCTGTGCCGATCCCAATTGGTTTCTGCATAGAGGGCCCCTTCAAATTATTATTTGTAGCAAATACTAGCTCTTGTAGCTCAAGCTCTTGTAGCTCAGTGGTAGAGCATCCGCCTAGGATACCGGAGGTCTCGGGTTCCATTTTCAACCGGTGTGGTTAAGATTGTGATCAGTTTTCAATGCATCCAGTAGAGAGTATTCCTTTTTCAAAAGGTTATAAAAACATTCTTCAGTGAAAGAGCCCCAACACACTGTGGTGTTCCGCGAGGGCAGATTTTATAGGCGAGTCCAAGCGAAAATTTAAAACCAGAATTAAAGAACACAAAAAATTCGTGGCATAGTTAGAGGCTCAAAACCACAAAGTGTCTGGTCATGACATTGCATGGGATGAAGCTAGAATTGTTGGCACTTGTGAAAATTGGCGGCCGGAAACGGCGCTTTCTCGAAGCCTGTCAAATTAACAAAACAATCAATGCCATCAACCGTGACGATGGATTAAAACTGCCCAGGGAATAATCAAGTATTCAGTAAAGACAAAAAACAAGATGCAAATTTGAACTAAATTTTATGCTAAATAGGCTCCCTAAACCATTTCTTATCACTTCCCCTGAAGAAGGATAGCGATATATCCGAAACGTCGGGACATTTTTAGTTTTATTTTAAACTTTTAACTTTTTAACGGGAGAAACAACAGTAACTTTTATATTTATATAGAGTTTTTTTTATTATCAATAATAATAATAATATTAATAATGATGATGATAATAATAATAATAATAATAATAATAATAGAGCACAATACTCAATAGCTACGATCTCAATGGCCGTTCACAACTTGACTTAAAGTGATTAGCATTGCATTAAAGGTCACCCAGTTTCCTGGTTTCGGAGTGTTTGCCAAAGATGACAGTACACGATACTCTTGCTATACGCAACATAATGTATTTTCAAAATATAATGTGAAGAAACAACACGAATATTGAGGCGAGATTGTTTAGATTTACGCGTCACGGTACGTACACAAATCGCGGTTCACGATTCTTAATTTTAGGATTACAGATCTCGATAAAGAAAAACACTTACCCATACGTCACGCTAAACCCTTTTGCACATCTCCCCCTTATAACCACCTGCACGTGAATTGTAATTATTTAAAAGCTGACCTTGATGTAAGATATAATAATCCCAGGTTAGTATCAACAGATGAAAGAGAAATATATCGAGATAGGTCAGTACGAAAAAGTGTGCTACAAAATAGTTATACACAGAGTTTGCTGTTTTCCAGATGTAGTTATCGTCATATCGTTATAGTTATCGTTATAGTCGCCGATTAACTGCCGGGAATACAATTTGTTTCAGCACCAAGAGAAAATGAGGGGACATAGAGGGACTTTGAGGGCGATGGCCGGGACATGTCAATTCCACTAAAGTTATTTATAGATTGGGAATCTGTTTCCCGAGACGTCCGCACAGAGCTAAGTCTTGTTATGAGCTTGTGAGTAAAAGAGAAATTTCAATAATAATAGCGAAGTGCGTGGGAGGCTGTTGAACATTGAATGTGCCTATTGCAACAACAATATATCGCTAAAAACCAAAGAAGTGAAGCTGGAGGTGAAAAGAAACGCACGATCGAAGATGTGTCATTCAGTGACAACATGGTCATAGAGGATAATTCATTTTTTGTCTCTTCTGAACGAAGAAAAAGCTCCCGACTTGCTATTAAGGCTTTGATAAACGCCATTATTTCAAAACTTTGAATGGGTCTTCAAACACGAGATCGAGGTTGTCCGTATACGGACGTCTCGGGGAACAGACCTCGGTTCCCAAAGGCTAGACAGCGAGCATCCCTCTCTGTCCCCTCATTTTCTCTTGGTCCTCACCCATTGCTAGCGCGAGAATCCTGTGAAGTTGAAGTGTTAAAAAAATGTTAAACCGCATCATTCTCTCGGTCCTCCTTTATCTATAGTCCCGTAGACTAAAACTCTGTTCTTTGCAATTTTTATATTTGTTTTACTTATATTTTGAATTCTTTTGCTGACCTGACGCCATCAATCTTGGGTCTGGAAGGGCGGGCATTATTGGTCAATAAATATTCACAGTTTTGTTGAGAAGGTTGCTGGAAATGAATCTGAAGCGACTGAATACCCAGCCTCATCGACTTCACAAGGTCGTTCTTCCATTTGCTCATACTGTGTAAATTGACTGTTCTCTGAAGGTTGTGATGTCACTGGAATTGTTGGAATGTCGTACTTGCGAGCTTCACCGAGCGGCGTGTAAACAGTAAAAGACTGTTTGCTTGTTTCTTGTGCATCTTTTGATACCTCTGCGTTGCTATACGCAATATTATCATTATAACTTTTTCCGTCTGACCTGCGACTATCATCGTTACAAGCTTTAAACCCAGTGCACGTTTGCATCCCACTGAAAGTTGCACTGTTACTGTTAGTATCTTCATCTTTATGTTCTAATATTTTTGGATTCAAAAGTGTCGTATATCTTTTATCATCATCTGTCAAATGAGATTTGCTTGTCTGCATCGAAACATATTCACCATCAATTTTCGGCGACGAATGTTCTGTTTTACCTTTGTCCGTTTCTTTTTTGTTAACCTCAGAGTGACGGGATTGGCCACTTTCTCTTTTTACGTCATGTCCGGGATCCCCTTGATAACCTGGGTTCAGGAAACCCGTTAACATTGGATTTGAAGACTGTAAAAGGTTTGGTTTAACATGATGGCTCTGCGAGGTAGTCATGGAACCATTTGATTCCGGTGCTATTAAGTCATCATAGAGCTCGGAATTGACATCAGAGGTTTTCTAAACAAAAAAGGAGAACAACAAATATCTAATTTAATGATAGGAAAAATCAGTACTTTATTCATCTGTTAAATGTCTAAAGAATTTTGAAGCTATTTCATCAAAACAAATTAACCCAGTGGAAGTGTATCAATTAAGCAGAATATCTAGATAATGAAGATATAAAGAAACCCTGTATGTACTGCTTCACAGTTATTTCACAGTTAAAATTTGAAAACGATAAGTTTGAGTACTAGTAAGGCCCCGTCCACACTATGCCGGATAAATTTGAAAACGCAATTTTGTTGTTACGGTTAGGCCTTCTGTCGACACTACAACGCTTGTATCCGCATAAGAAGGTCCGCGAAAACAGAACTTTTGGAAAACGCTATCAAGAGTGAAATCATTTGAAAATGAAACTTTTTGCTATTAGTGTGGACATGAAAATTTTTGTATCCGGAATTTTTCGAATACGCTGACGTGCACCGCAGATAACCCGCACTCCCGTATTTTTATCACTAAAAGAAAGAAAAGTTAACAGATTACCCGCATCGGCGTATAATCTGCACCCTTATTAACTCATTTCTTCCACATGTATCATCACATTTAACGGTTAAAGCATCATATACTGAAATAGTTTATTTACGAGAATGTAAAAACGAAAATATCACAAAATGTTCAGCAAATAATCACATTTATAAAACTACAACGAGCGGTTGTGTCATAACGTCATAATAAGTTTAAAACTTTAAAGTAAAAGATCGCTAGGTTGTAGGCAAAGTCATGATTTTTTCGTTTCTGTTTTGGTATTCGATTCCTTGGTTTGGCTTTCCTAATAATTGAATTAACTGTCGATTGAAACGTAAAAATCTGCCGTCATAAACAAGAAAAGGTTGGGAACAACACTGTCACATTCCTTAATTGATCGTGGCACGTAGTCACAAAGGCGGGAAGACGGCACGTGACCTTCGACAAGTGCTTGGTTATGCGTGGCTGCACATGCGTGATGATGTGCACGACAACAAAATCGAACAAATCAATGGACTTTGGCAGCATGATTCGTTTGTTTTCAGATTTGAAAAACTAGTATGCTGACTGGATTAAAAAAAAATTTAGATACCGTACTATCCAACATTTTTGTTGAAAATGCTACAAGACAAGTAAACAAGATAAACTTCAGAATCTCACAGATAACCCGCACCTTCTCTGATACAAGGTAAAATTAACAGATAACCCGCGGGTTATAATCCGGAAAATACGGTAAGACTTCGCTTATATTTCGCTGTGTTATTTTACTTTTGTATGCTACTAATGCTATTTAACGGCGGCGTGGTTGCCGCAGTGGTAAGATCTCTGCCTTCTAACCACGAAGTGTGAGGTTCGACCCCCGGCTCAGCCGAGTGTTGAACATTTGAGTGACCTTCTTTTCCCCCAAAGTTGACTCAGCTTTCCATCATCCCGAGGTCGTTAAAATAATTACCAACTTCTGCTTGGGGGCTAATTTGGGATGGACTAGTGTGCTGTTCAGGGGGAGTCAATTACTCTCATCCGCTTAACACTACGTAACCGGGGCCCAAATGGGCCCCTTTGGCTCGTAAAAGGATTTAACCTACGCTACGGAAATTGAGCAAACTAAACTCACCGGTGTTGGAGAAGAAATTTCTTGATACAGACTTTCCTGTTTATCTTTTTCAGCCTTGTCATCAGGAACTTCTTCGTACCAGGTTTCTGTGTATTTTCCACTATCACGTGACAGTGTTCGAACTCTTTCCATTTGTAAAGTCGAAACGCTTGGACCCGTATACATTTCATGACCATCAACATCATCTGGTGTTCAAATAATGATAATATTAATAATAATAATAATAATAATAATGATGATGATGATGATGATGATAATGATAATAAAATAAAAATCATAATAAACTTGATTAAATTTTATACCTATATAAATTTAATTAAAATTACCTTAAATATGGAAAAAGTAGCTAAAATTCATTTAAGTAATGGTCCGAGTAAGAACTAGGGTACCTCCCATTGTTCTACGGCATTTCGCTTTTCCCACACCAGAATGTTTAGATTTTCATACTGAGAATACATCAACCTGTGTACAACAAGTTTTTATATTTAAATGCATTATAAAATGATTTAGATGATACGCGCGCTCTGATTGGTTAAAAGGTGTGTTTGCATTAGCATGTGCAAGTCATGGTTTTGACTTCACAAAACTTTTCAAACTAACCAGCAACAACCTGGAATGATTGAATTTCGTTTCTATAAAAAATAGTTTGTTTTCGTGACGTGAAAAATTGCTTAATGTTGAAACTGTTTTTAGTTTGCATGGAGCTAGGATTATGATATAGGTTTCTGCAGAATAAACACAAAAGAAGAAAAAGTAAAACCTGATTTGCAAAACCGAGGATGACTCGATAAACGAGCTATTTCTGAATCACTGCTTACAAATTTTGCTTTAACAAAAATAAATCGAAGTCGAAAAATGTATCTTGCTATATTTTCTTACCTGCCCCAGAAAAAAAAAATTTTTTTTAAAAACTACTTAGCTTTAAGCAAAGTAACATTTCATACAGTACTTAGCAACTGCAAAATTTAAAAACAACCATAGCCACAGCGCGATAAGACAAAGCATAAACGATGTTTTTTTTTCATTTTTATTAGGCTTTTTGAGAAATAATAGGTTAACAAGAATGACAGGAAGTGCATACAAACACAGTTTGTATTTATTCAAAATGGTCTGTTTTAAATCAAAACATTCAAGGAAAACTTGAGGAGTTGTCACACCGCGAACTTCACTACAATCAGCTCTTTTTTATGCCAGTTGACTGTTGAAAAGAAAATGTGAAGAGAATTACACTGTTTGGTCTTAG
>JAOCNB020157026.1:0-10171 GCA_026546465.2 Palythoa caribaeorum | reverse complement strand
AAAATTGTGTTTCCAAACTATAAGAATTGTAGTTATAGTTATGCTTGAAATTTGTATTTCCAATCTAAAAGAATTGTTATAGTTATGCTTGAAACTGTATCATTTCACATTTTGGAAGATGGCAACAGATTTAAAAATATTATGCTATCTATTTAAAGAATGTGGTCTATATTTCTTTTACCCCACCGTTATGTCAAAGAATTATTTTCTTACTCCACCTAGAACAACTCATATTTTCCAGTTACCCAACCATTTTCTCTTCAGCCCCCACCCTGGCCATAAATAATGACCAGTCCCTTATAATGCCAAAAGCATTATTCATGACCAAAACCTGCATTCATTAGAAAATAGATCACTTGAAATAGATCGACTTTAGTTGCACCTAAACAATAAAAATCAATATGGAGGTTTTTAATAAAATATCCCCTTTTTATTCCAGAGGGAAAGAGGCATGATGCCAGTATGCTTAGAGATTCTGGACTACTACATGATCTTCAGCAATATGCAGTTTCAACAACAGGGCAGCCAATGTGCATATATGGGGATCCTGCGTATCCCTTAAGGGTTCATCTGCAGGGCCCATTTAAAGATGCTTACCTCACCCCCCAGAAGCAGCTTTACAACCAGTCAATGAATTCTGTGCGAACATCGGTTGAATGGCTATTTGCAGATGTACAAAACTACTTTAGATTTATAGACTTCAAAAAATTTGAAAGTGGGCTCAGTAGCGTTGGTAAAATGTATGTAGTATCTGCCTTACTGCGAAATGCCCTGACATGTTTATACGGAAATGAAACATCGCAATGTTTTCAGCTAGATCCCCCAAGCCTACAAGATTATTTCGTTTAACTCTAAGAATCTTTTGATATTGAGAGAAAACTTGTATAAAACTAAAACCAAAAATATTTTATTTCAAACACAAAGGCTGTTAAGCCTCCAACTTAATTTAGTTGAAATACAACTGATTTTTGTTAAATTTATTGACTGTATTAATAAAAATAGAAAAGAATTGTTTGCTGAATCTTTAGGAGTTGTAAATATAATTGTTCTGCTGGGTATCTAAACTAAGACCATGCACAACAAAAACAGCTGTAAATACAATGGGCACAGTTTCTAGCCATGGGTGCCTTGATGACAGCTGTGGAGCAATGCAGGCACATCAAAACACCCATGGCTGGAGACTGAGCCTATAAATAAAGTTACACTCTATGTATTACTTTCCATATCTGTCACCTTGGTGTGACATTAATGAAAAAGATTTTTCATTTTTTTTAAAAGCTGCACAGAGAACTCAACTCTAACAGTGGTTATGAAACTTCCAAGGTCAGTAATTGATTACAAAGGAGAAATAACATCTCACTGTGTGTATCAAAAAAACATCTTGATGTAAGTGAAATAACAAAACTGTTAAGCACTATAAAAATCACAGTTAAATAAATGCCTTAATGTCAGGCAGAGAAAACAGTACCAAGATTTAATTTTCAATGCCATTAACTACTAACAAACACAACATTGCAGCCATGCAGCCTTAGAGAACTACTTTTTTTTCAAAAGGTGGAGCATGTACAACAGAATGCTTTCTTACAATCCAATAACCTCTGTTCAGGGATCTTTTTTCGTTGCAAATTTTTCAAACAAAGCAAGTAGTGCTTGTGACTGTTGTTGCTGTTGGGTTAGAATAGATTGCATTGTTTGAAGTTGTTGCTGCTGCAGCCGCTCCTGTTGTCTCTGCTGTTCCTGCTGCTGTTTTTGTTGACTCTGGTGTTGCTGCTGGATCATCTGCAGCATGTCTTGCTGCATTTTAAGTTGCTGTTCAGACAAATGGGCAATTCTTTCCTCCTCTTGCTTTTTCAGTTCGATTTCCTCTTTCCTTAAAGAAATTTCTTGCTTTGACTTCTCTTGTAAGTAGCTAACAGCATCACCAATACTCTTTCTGCTCTTTTTCGGTTGACTTTCCTCATTGCTATCCTTTCTTTTCTGGCTCTCACTCAATTTCTCCATGGCTTTCAACCTCATTTTCTCTGCACTCTCTCTTTCTGCCTTGGCTTTTTTCTTTTTGGTCTCATCTTCCTCTTCTGCCACCTCTTCTTTCTCACAAATTTCCTCCAGCATTACATCTATTTCTGTCATTTCAGGATCAATACCACTAGCTTTCTCCTCCGACCTCATTTTTTGCTTGTGCTTCTGAATCAAAAGCTTTAATCGATCTCTCAGGGATTTTTGTGAAACAATGAATTTACAGCTCGATACTTCATTCAGCCTTTCTGCAAGCTGTAACCAAATTTTTCCCCTTTCAGAGCTACCTTTGCGAGTGGAATAAAGATCTGAGGCAAGGACCTCTCTTAAAAATATGGAATCATGCTCCGGTTTCCACTGCATTACTCTATAAAAAAAATGGAAAAATGTCAGTTGCCGTATTTATTTATTTGATTGTTAATGTTAGCTTGCTCTATGTATAAAATCAAAAGTTCTACTTTCTGGAAAGGTATTTGATAAAAGGTTAAATAAGGATAACCAAATGTTGGCTGCCATTTTTATTTAAATAAAACGTAACCATGTTGACTGCACGAGAAACACTGCTGAAAACGTTTTCATAAATAAACACAAGTTTCGAAATAAAATAATCTCTAAAAGTAAAAAAAAAAAAACACTTATTTTGTGTGCAAATAACGACATAGATTTCCGTTCATTACCCTTCTTTTTTTTATTAACACGGTAGTTGCAACATGTCTGTTTCTCTAATTTGCAAATAAAATATTTCGTTCTACTTACAATTTGAGGGGAGGTTTACTTTTCTGAACTTGCTCGGTGGTGGCCATTTCTATCTTCCAAAAAAACTGATTAAAGGAAGAAAAATTGTGCTGAAACTCCACTAAAAAAATAATAGAAAATCTATTGAAATCATTGAAACAGTATGAACCAAAAGGAAAAGTAAAAAAATCCTATAAAAAGTAACAAAATCTCGTAAATCGCTCACGTTTCACTACGCCGTCAAATTCTTCAAACTCATGTCGTCGCCTCCAGGAGGACGTCGTTTGTCAGACGTATGTCATGCGCAGTGGACCTAGTTCCAGTCTCAACTGCTCATTTACGGCGGCTTCGTCTCAAAGTTCTCGTGCTTAAGCTGCCTAATAGCACTTTTATGGTAGAATTCAGAAATTGAAAAAAGTAAAAAAAAAACCAGAAATTAAAAGCTTTTTTCATATTCCGTAACCTTAATTTTTCATTGAAGCACACGACTTGCTTATATCAATTGCAAAGTTTTACGTTTACTTCGTTTGGTAGGGGAAACACTATGAACATAGCCTACAATGTTCTCCATAATGGACAACTTGGTACATGCATTGCGTGAATGGTAAAAACTTGAAGCTTATGACCTCCACCAATCAAATCCGTCATAGATCAAAATGAACCAATCGTGGCACCTAAACATGTTGCGTAGACGTACGAGCGGACCTCTGAGGAAAATGTCGCCTAAGTATCAGGCCCTGGGTGACACATTGTTGTACTTTGCGTTTTTACAGGGGCTACCTGTGGTAAGCCAAGCCTGCATTGCCTATCAGTTCCATTCCCTCGCTATCGTACTCATGGTCGAACCAATATGGTGAATTTTTCTTAAGGTGTTGGAGCGCTGATGAACAAAAAATGGTTACTTTTCATTGCCCGTTGAATAATCTTTATTATTGGTAGCTGGTGCACTTGCTATTGCTTTTAAACCCGGAGATTATGTAAAACCTTTACAGCAACACGGTGGTTTTGATCCATGTCTATATTTGTACGGTTCGATGAATTGCACTTCGGTAAGTAGAACAGTATCTTTTCCTGCCCAGTTTATTGTTCCACTGTATAAAATCAATTTAAGAATACTTAATACAAATAAAGAAAAATTTTTAAGAAGTTTAAAGTCAGTTTGCGAGCATTTGCATTTTGAAATATGTATTAAGGTATGTGTCTACATCTGAATAAATAGGCTTTATATTTGCATTTTTGTTATAATATTATTAACAACACGAGAATTCTTTCCATGAATCAAAACCTCACTGAGCTTTGCTTTTTGCAGTCCTTATTTATCAAAATTCGTAAACCGCAACTCAACAATGGCATCAAATCAGCTAAGGAACTTGCATTGTTTTAGTCTTTGTTTTCTTTTCAATAACTTATCTCATGTATGCCTTTATAATCAGTTGTACCGCTAGACACACTGAAATTTTGCGGGAATAAAGTGGAAGCGGGTTTCTACTACTAATTTCAAACAGTTTTACAACATTTTTAAAAACATCAGATAGACAAAATCCTGAGTAGGTTAATTTAGGAAAGGTAACAGACACATTGGTACTAAAATAAGAAAAGTGCCAAAGAGATATTAGGGTTTTGAAAGAAAACTAAATGACTTACCGCGTTCAAGCGTAGTCCACAGGACGAGGAATTGAAGGAATACCTACCATCTCAGACTCCTGACAGTGAGAAGTCACACGTGTTTTGCGTTACATGACAAGCAGTCAACCGTCGTAGCCAACCGTCGCGTCCTATCTTAAAGTCCCTAATGTGGAGGGGCAAGTGAAGGCGTAGTACTTGACTGAAGCATCATTTGCCTGAGCATTGTAAAGCACTCTGCAATAGAGCCAGTTAGCCTTTCCATACTTGTGGTTAGCCTACCCATGCTGTTCAATTTTCCCAGTAACTGTTTTTTTATTTCAGTTTCTTCTTGTGCCAAATTTAAAAGCTGGTGATCGACGGAAAGCTTCCTCTTAAGTTTATCTTGTTTGTAGCCTTTTAGCCTTGTGTTTAGCAAATCTCTCCCCTTCTTTATTATGGCGGATCCCGGTGTTTGTTGGCCTTAACTTGCTTCTGTTTCTGTCTTCTGATCCTGGCTAGGGCTCTCACTCTGTTCAGCTTCCTTATTAAAGCTACTAGTCAATTTTGAACTAACAGGACTGTCACCTTTAGCTTTTATCTCCTCTGGAATCTCTGTAGACTATTCCAGAGGCTATGGTTGTAGTTGCAGGAGAGTCACTCCATATTTCTTCGCAAGATTCAAAATAAAGGAGGACAACCCGCCTGTGCTCACTCTTCCTACCACTGTCCGCTGCCAAGCGAAATTTTTGCCGTATTGCCTTCAGTTTTGTTGTAAGAATCACCTTGGTTATCTCCTCCTCTTTGTGAGGGTAATCCTTCTTGATCGCCTTAGCGTTTTTGGGTGAAGGGTATTGTTCTAGGAAGAGATTTAAAATGACTGAGTATTTCGTTTGGCACGACTCCCAATGATATTATTGGCTGTCTGGTTGACTTTGTATTCGAGTGTTACCTTCAATAACAGCTCCACCTCATCATCTGTCCACACGAATGACTCTAATTCCCCCTTGCCTTTTGATTTTGATTTGGTGGTGGCTTTCTGACCAGACTGTGATATTTTGAAAGAGTTTAAAGCGGATAAAACAGGTTACAACCCACGCGACGCGACGAGAAACAAAGATGGAGCCAAGAAATGAATTTCTCGGGCTTCAGTCTTTTCCACAGCGCATGCTCTATTGCTTACAGTGCATGCTGTATTGGTTACAGTGCATGCTCTATAGAAAGAGCTAGCGTATTTACTTTGCTTTAGCATATTCGTGTGGACGGGCGAATACGATTTGAAAACGCTATGTGTGTGGACGCGTTTTTTTTTAAACGGAGAAAAAAATCTCTTCAAAAATACGTGTGGACAGGGCCTAAGATTCAAGATGCAAATTGGTTAAAACGAATATGAAATTAGCATAAGGCGGTGAGGATAAAATATAGTAGAAAAAATAAGACAATAGGAGACTGGGTGTGAAATTTAATGTTTGTCTAAGGGAATCTTGTACTGTACCGGGCGACATTAAAAAAATTATTTAAAAGTTTTTAAATTTTATATTTTTATAATTGAGACATGTTGTCATAAGAAACATTGCAACTGTGGAAAAATACTTAGTGCTGTTACTTAATTCAGTAGCTAAAAAACCCATCATCTTCATATCATTATCACGCTGGGGCCAATTACCCCGACAGATGTTGCATCAGAGGCGCGCACTGATTCATTGGTAAAATCCAAGATGGCGGCTTATTTACAATTTGCCGAAACCCTTAAACAACCCATTCAGGTTTGTAAACGTAATTTATTGACAAACACCGAGACTGGCGATGATATAGGCCGAATCGGAAGTTTTTTCAGAGAACTTGAAGAAGCTGTTAATTTTTTAGATGAAAAATACAGTCATTAACATTTGTAGAAGGTTTTTGATAGTACAAAAGTTGATACCATCGAGAGCGATTGTTGCTAGATCCTAAAGAAAGATTCATTACAAAATGATTCGCCGGCTCCACACAAGGCCAAAAGTTGCCGATCCATGGCATGGAGAATTTAAAATGGATATGCTGATTGAGCTGTTTGATTGTATTTCCCAAAGAATTATGTAGTGCACAAGCTTTGGACAGCAATACAAGGATAAAAACACTGAAATTGTCTATGAAGTCACAGATACTGGAAAGGCCAAGTATTTATTAGGAAGAATGGATTTGGATAGCTTTGAAGTTGACCCTGGAGGTATTTTAAAAAAGCGTATGATACCTATGAATAATAGCCTCGAGAGGTGCGAGGTGCTGCTTTCAGATGACAAACCCATAGAACTTACTTTTCACAAGACAAAGGAATTATTTGAAATCAAATTTCATTATGGATACTGGAATTCAAGTGGCATCCCTCAGCACTGAACAAGTCTTTTGTGACAATTTACTTTTTCAGATTTTTTGTTGATATTTGATCACTCTAACTATTATTTAATTAGGTCTGGTTAATTGCCAAACATTACATTAGCCAAGTTCACTAGTTTGATTTATTCTATTTATCCCAACCATCTATAACAATGGATGAAAAAAGGTAGCCCGTACAATCTTTAAACTTTGAATTTTTTTTTTCTTTCAAAAGTACCACTCCAGTAAGGGATTTTTAATGCACTGATCATGAGCAAAATTGCAACTGTGAGTGGGAAAAATGCGATACTTTAGAGTTCGTTTGTCTAATCGTATTGATATTTCCAAACACTAAAAATTTATCGATATTTAAAAATTTGTAAGAAATTTTTGAAAAATATTTTATCCTATTCACTTTATTCTTATTTGCCAGCGGGCTAACTTTCTTCAAACCTTAGAAGTTCAGAATCAAGGCAAGTGTAGGAGCATGAAATTAATACCTGACTGTATTTAGATGCTTGCATGGTTATTAGTAGTTATTCAAGTAATCGTTTGAGCTCAGCAGTGATATTTCCACTTGCAACACTTTCCGTGATAGCCTTCATGACATCACTTGAGCAAATGTCACACCCTTCGTTTTCAACAGATGACTTCATTAGTCCACAATAACAAAACCTTGATCACCATCTCGAACTTTTTTTGGAACACATGAATCACTGATATTTTTGTTCTCATTTCGTTAAGCAATGCTGTACGACTGGTCTCTTTCCCTCAGCCACACCATGCAGACAAACTCATGTCTGAACACAGTCCACCACGTTAAGCTCTTTTTGGCATTGCATGTGTTAACAATATATTTAGCCAATATTAACATGCTTGGCCTCCCTGCCTTGCATCGAATTAAGGCCTAATCCATAGCCAAGCTTCTGATGTAGCTTGTTGGTGTGATAAGGGATAGCGTGTCCAATAGTCGATACAGTAGGAGTGACACCGTCTAACAGCAAACTGCAGGCATTGAAAAAGTGCTGACATAAGGTCTTTAAATGTTTTACGTGGTCAGTGCTCACCTCAACTCTTGAATAGACCGAAACTGCATCTCTTGGTAACTTAACTGCAACAAATGCCAATATGTGAAGTTTTACAACTGACCCTTTTGACAGGGAACTGATCTTCAAAAGTTCCTGAATCAACGTTGCAAAGTGCCATCAAAAGTACTTTGACTCAAGCCCTGTATATCTATATGAGAAAGAAATTCCTTTCTTTCTCTTCTCGCTGAACCACCACAAAAGATATATAAAGTCTCCCACACTTGAGCTTTTCATTCAGGCATTTCAAAAAGAAAGAAGAGGGGCATTGTCTAGAAGATCAAAATTCAAGTTGCTGCCGTAGGTGATTCTGGTTTGTGTACTGCATTACAATAATGAGTGCAGCTTTAAAGCAGTTCTTCCAAGCATTGTTAGTGTTATGTAGAGGCTCAGCCTCTTCATGTCTGATGGTATCAATTGAAATATAAACGCAACTGGATTTCCTCTCTTAGTAGTCAGTGGCTTCCCTTCAATTTCTTCCATTTCTTCCCTCAAATAGTTGGTGTAACATTTCATGAGTGGATGATCCTCTTCACAGTTAGCACCAAGGAGTAAATGTTTTCCATTACAGCTTTGCAGTCTTTGTAACAAGTTGAGAAAACTAATCAAATAGGCAGTTGAACATATTTGATTGCAAATTACCCCAACTACAACAAGTGTGGATAAAGAGATTCAATTTTTGTCATTGTTGTATAGTACCGCGAGGCATGATTATTTATCCTCCAATTTAGGCTAATGTTGAAATACGATGTTTCTATTAAACCCAAATGATAATTTTGTAAAAGAAAACTCCAAAATTTTTGTGTTCAATCTAAACATACTTCATAATATTTGCTTGTTGTATTTAATGTCAGCAATTACATGTAGCACTCAGGGCTATCCCTAAGATTTCATGTTGTTAGAAATATGAAATCACAAGGTGGAGAGGATAATTTATTCTACTTTGAAAGCAGCCAGGGCTAATGTTCATAATAGCCGGGAAAAATCTCTAATTTCCAGCATGTGCACTACATGATAGCTGAATACACCCTTTTCACACTTACTATGTTAGTAAAACTGTCAATTTTTAATGCATTAGCCCCTAAATTAGAAAATAAATGAATGTGAATTTCGTTTTATTCAAAAACGGAATATTAATCAATATCACGCTGGCTTAAAAAGGGGCTATGAAAGTATAGGTGTGACAACAAATTTTCGTTTTCGTCTGCGTACAATTTTTTCTTTGTTATGTAATTGCTTTCCCAAAGCATCAGTCTCAATCGTTTTACCAGCCAGTTACCTTTTGAGTTCCGCAATTTATAATCTCCTTCAAGCGTTTGCTGAATTTCGGCATTAACACTTTCCTTCTTGAGACGCTGTAAATTTCCAATTGCCTATCTTTTCTTAGTAGCCTTCCTACCACTCCCCGCAAGAGTATCATCATTGTTTCTTGGGAAGAGAACACAATACAATGAATAATTTATTACTTAGCGAAACAGGTTTTTTTGAACTGTCATCGTATCATTTTAGACTTTCGTCAAGTTAAGTTGCATTCAAAAAATCCTTCAAAGGACATGGGTTTACCTCATTCCCTCGTTACAGTCAATTGGATCTGGATTTTCAGCTTCTAACATAGTTATTTTCTCCACATTTTGCGAGCGAAAATAGCCTTATTTAATGTCAAAAGAAAGCTTTAAAATCCAACTTTCTCAAAGCAACCGCCAAAATTGCATTTCTCGTACCTAGTCTCCAGAATATTGACTCAAAGTCGGCAGCTTAGAGGCTAACCTCCAATATGGTGGAACCCAGAAGCCTTTGCAGGCATTTTCAACATCATTTTGAAAACAACTCCCCACGCATGAAGCACACATGGAAGTTTAGCCTGGGCCCAGCGCGAGTTGAGATACTTTGAATTTAATTTATCTTCCTTTTATTTGGAAAATCCTACTCTCCAAGTAATTGATACCGCTGATGGGTGTTAATACATACTTTTCAACAACTTTACATCCCGAAAAAACACTGGCACAACAAATAGCCTCAGCAAAAACAGTTGAATTATGACATGAATGGCCACCATTACTCAAAGAACAAAATATGAGTACTTTTCCAAAAAATCTCAAACAATACCTGTTACAAAAACAATGTTAGCTCAGTCTATTTTTGCATTAAGTGTGATAATTTACATACTTTGTAATTACTGAGATGAACGTTGTTAGGTTTTTAGATAGTTGAAAAATTTATGTTGAAATACAAGTTGTTAGTTATTTATATTGAATTTTCAATATGTATGCAAGTGTATTTGTTTTGTTTTGTATCTGTAAATGGTCTATGCAATGACAATAAAATTGATTGATCACTGACACGAAAACGTGAAGGTTAATTCAGAGGCTAGGCTTTCA
>JAOCNB020156962.1:0-10172 GCA_026546465.2 Palythoa caribaeorum | reverse complement strand
CTGTTTGACCTGTTTACAAACAAACCGTTTTAAATTGAAACACCCCCAAGACACTAAACAAAGAAACCTTTGTTTCAATCCACCAATCAAGGACTGGTATGTTTACTAATAACATTACAATAGCTGAAACTCTCCTATACTCCCTCATCCCTTCCCCTTACTTCTCCAGCGTAACACTCGTTGTGCGCTTGATTCTTCAGAGTGATTCCAAATAAAGAATTAAAAGAAACTAAAGCCGTTCCACTCCTTTCTCATCTAGACTCTGGCTAATGATTAGAAATATCACCGCCTGGTGCCTTCTTATCACATCTGTCCCCTCTGTCAGGCTCGCGGTTTAAAGTTCTCGTTTAGACGTGGAGAAGGTGGTTTTCAGGTGAGTCATTTACCTCAAGGTTTCTTTGCTTTTATTTCAAACATTTCGCATATGGGGAGTGTAGATTAGTAGATTCGCATCTGTAATTTTCATTCAATATGGTTTTAGCGGAGATGTGCAATTCGTGAGTTGCAATGATGTTGCGAATCACGACCGCTTTTTTTCAGGTTCAATCAACATGGCTTCCGAGCCACGAGTTGTTCTTCCTACCATTAAAAATGTACTGATAAGAAGATATTTGACACACATTCAGTCAATAGATAAAACCTTCCGATAACATAGCTGTTTATAGTAACAGTTAAATTAAGATGAAAGCAGACATAGTAATCCAACTTGTTTTGTTTCCAAACACTTGTCAGTAATTCATTAACCGCAAACTTATC
Organism: Palythoa caribaeorum; assembly: GCA_026546465.2. Lineage (NCBI taxonomy): Eukaryota > Metazoa > Cnidaria > Anthozoa > Zoantharia > Sphenopidae > Palythoa > Palythoa caribaeorum. The sequence continues at coordinate 9,416 of JAOCNB020156962.1, read as the reverse complement.
GCGTGAAGTGCAGCAAACCTCGAACGCGTGACCGCTTCAACTTCAACTTCATTACAAAAATTTTTAAAATGCTTTCAAATAAGACTCTGACTCGCAGGTAGCAAAGCTATCCGAGGCAGGTCAGTCGTGGGTGTATATAATACATATAAAAGTTTTTGTTGTAAAGTGTGACCGTAGAAGAAAAATTTTTGTAATTATAATGAATAAAATTTGATCAAAATATGAAGCTGTGATTATCATTGTCGATGGTAGACCAAATTATTTTAACAATTTGAAGTTAGTAGTAGACCCTGTGTCATCACCAATGATCCAGATCGTATTTTTTTTTTATCTTGGAAGTTATTTCCAGTACGTTAAGATATCTACTCGGTTTGCCGTTTGCAGTGTTTGTACAAACCTCTGGAAGGGGACACTTACCCATAGCAGTAGAATCTGGTGCTCATTTTACCGACCTCATAAAGATGACAAGCTGAGTCAACTTGTACATGTATAAGTGAAATGCGAAATAAAAAGTATTGTATTATATTTATATAAACTTTGGCAGAAAAAAGGTCACACAAATGTTCAACACTCAACTGAGCTGGGGGTTTCAACCTGGGATTTTGTGGTTGGGAGGCAGAGGTCATACCGTCAACCACGTCGCCGCTGTATATCAGTGAGGTGATACAATATCCCTTTACGGTAAAATTGTCCAATGAAAAAGCCCGAAATAAATACTTTCAACCAATCACTTTGCTTGTATTATATTCTGTCACTAGTTTTGCGACGTACGTTTCCCGCCTTTTTTCAAACAATGAAGCATAGCTTCAAACAGGGATCTTGTGGTTGTAAGACAGAGATCTTATTGTCAACCACGCTGTTGTTAATCTAAGAATTACTTTACTTTCAGTCGTGAAGTAGTGAAAAGATACACTTTCAGTATAAGGCCCCCTCCACACGTATCCGGATATTTTGGAAAACGGAGATTTTTTTCTTCGTTTTAGGCTTCCGTCCACGCGTATATACGGCGTTTTCGATCACGAAAACGGAGGTTTACGAAAACTCTCTTCAGAGTGAAGAGTTTTGAAAACGGAGATTTAGCGTATTCGTGTGGACGGGCGAAACGGAGGAGGTTTTCGAATATGATGACGTCAAACTTAAGATATAGTCCTTCCAGTATTCGTGTGGACAGGCGAATACGATTTGAAAACGATATGTGTGGACGCGTAGTTTTTTGAAAACGGAGAAAAAATCTCCGTTTTCAAAAATATCCGGATACGTGTGGACAGGGCCTAAGAATCAGATTGTTTCAACACTCAGAACTGCAGTCTGCATGGTTAACGCAGTGGTACGATCTCCGCCTTTCAACCGCAAGATCCCGGTTTCAAATCCCAACTCAGCTAAGTGTTGAACATTTGTGCGACCTTCTTTTACGCCAATGTTGACTCGGTATTTAATCCTGACGAGGGCAGTAAATGGAATAACAACGTCTGCTGAGGGCTATACTGACCTGCCACAGATTTGTGTCCCAATCCGGGGGGAGTCATGCAATGAATCTCATTCACTTAGCGAAACTACAGAAACCGGACTGGCTGGGTGCAATATAGGCCAATCAGGACTCGCAAGAAATTAGCAGAACTTCAATATATACATTTTTCATTTTCTAAACTTTATTTCCTCTTTCAAGCACTAAACGAATATCTCTTAACTTAAGCTATTCTTTTTACAGTATTACAGTAATTGCGTACGAACGTGAATGTTGTGTCAGATATGATAAAAACCATTATAGAATTCGATAGCAGCCGGAGCTAAAATATTTACACAAAAAGCAATGACAGCCTTTTGGGTTTGGAAAGTCTTCCTTAACATGTACACTGAGTAACTTTAGTTAACTGCTTTGAAATGGATTGAATAAATCTTCCAATTCAAAAACAGTTAAAATATAAACAGGTTGATGAAAAAAGTTCATTAAAACTGGTTTGTAACGGAGAACTGGTAAAAGGTTAATTTTCTTCGACGATAAAAATAATTCAGTTGGCAAATTTCCACCGAGTCTTTAGATTTTCTGGAATGTGCCCGGTCGATAAAGTTTTACCAGGGACAAACTTCAAACATTTACCGGGCAGGATAAAAAATCTTTTAGATCTAGCTCTACCAATTCTCTTACAGAGATTTGTTTTTGATTGCTATGCTTCCGTTGGAAGTTTTTCGTTGTACTGAAATTTGGTTTATCTGCCCTCAATCATGTCATGTTCACACAAGGCCGGTTATATGAAACAGGATAGCCCGGTAAAGCGGGCTGAAAACATAGCCTTAGCCCGGTATTCCATGTAATTGCGAGCCAAATCTTTACAGAATTTACACGTACAGCCGGGATCTTGGTAGAAAAAACCCAACCCGCTCAAAGGGGCTAGCACGTTCCATGTACTGATCGGGGCCACAGACCACACTTTCCGACACTTAACACAACCGTTAAACCTGTACGTCTGTAGTTCACGGACTGTGATTGGCTGGCGTATGCTTGATAATAAACAACAAGCTTTTGATTGGCGGCAGCTAAAAACCAAACCTCAAATTTAAAGAAAAACCCAAAAGATCGCGTAGCAATAAAAACAATGGTAAAAGTGCTTGTCCTAAATCAAAAATTTTCAGTTTTCATGTTTTTCAAACTGTTTAAATAGATTAAAGCGAAATGTTTTTGTGCGTTTAATATTATGTCTACCAATTTCAAAATATGTTGCTCGTGAATTGAAATATATGATACATATAAATAGATAATCGTTATAATGAAATATCTGTATATATAATTTCTAAAAGTGTTTACGAACTAAGTTTGTTATTTTGCTGGCTGTATGAATCCCCCTCCCGATTGGGTTGTGCTGCTTTGTGATTGGCTAACTGTGGGCTTTATAGTACTTTTATCCAACGATGATAGAACGCTAGCGTATTTAGATTGGATTATGTTCGCTGGTCCCGGTAGATTAAAGTTGACCGTGTTAGAAACTTGTGCCGAGGTACTTGGTGACGGGTTGATAATATTTGCAGGGTGAACGAGTGATGACTTCATTGGTGGACAATACGTCACAGTTTTTGTCACGGTTGTCACGCTCGGAACAATTTGAGCTGTAGTTACAAGACTGGAGCTTCGACACTTTGGATCTATGAGAAAAAAATACAAATGATTAGACCTTTGTCAACGAAAGAAATTGTAATCTTACAGCTCAAGCTTTCAGCCTTATGTATTTGTCAGAGATATTGCACATTGCCGCAATTGCCCGTTAGTGGAGCCTGTGCTTATCGCCGGTTTCTATAGTGTTAGGCAGAGGAGAATCGTTGACTCCCCCTGGATAAGACACTAATCTATCGCAAGTTATCCCCCAGCAGAAGCTGGGTCAACTTTGGCAGAAAAGAAGGTTGTGCAAATGTTCAACAATCGGCTGAGCCGGGGTTTGAACCCTGAACCTTGTGGTTGGAAAGCGGAGATCTTACCACTGCACCAACCACGCCGCCGTAAGGTCTTAAGATGTTAGAGAGAGAAATCTGTACCTAATCCAGTAATGTATGGTAGGAGGGGGAACAGGGAGGGGGGTGCGGAGTTTAGCCCCCCTTGTTAAAATTTCATGTCAACTTTGGAGGGCTCATCTACCCTTGTAATTTTTGTGACATTGTGTAACATCAATTCTTAAAACACTTTTGTTATTGGAGATCTGTATATGGCAACATTCGACCTTTTTTATCATTTACATTTTCCACCCCCCTCTTCTGGAAATGTGTATAGAGAGCCCCCTTTTTTATTTTTTTAGCATTCCACAGGAGATCTGATCAAAACGCCAAAATGTAGCGAAGAAAGCTTATCAGGTTTTACATTGTGAAAAATGTAACACGAAACCTACCATTCGTGCCAAGGCAAAGGTAGAATTTTAAGCGCATGTTGTTGCTTTGACAGTGTCCTCCTGAAGTATGATCAAGACTCCATTTATTGCCGTTGGAAGTGCCTAGAAAGTGAGATTGATATATAAAAATATGACCTAACGGGGGATATGCGGGGTAGATGTGTTTCGAGGACGGAAGAGAAATGATCAGAAACAAAAGTTAATGAAGTATACGAAAGAGTTGGAGATTAAACGGAGAGGTAATTTTTTTTTTCATTTTTTTGAAATAAAGTGTTCTTTTTGTTAAAGTTCGGCTGGTCCTAGAGCAGAAGACAATGATGGTCATGATGAAAAATGGTAATAATGAAAGTATATTGATGATGATGATGATGATGATGATGATGATGATGATGATGATGATGATATAACGAAATGATGACGACAGTAAGAGTAATGAAGAGAAATATATAATGAATGGTAACTCCGAGAAATATAACATATCAGTATGACGTTTATAATGTTCGCTATAGCGATGGATAAAATGGTGATGACAAACACAGTGATGATGATGATGGCAAAGGTGATAATGATGATGATGATGATGATGATGGTGGTGATGATGATGTTGGTGATGATGTTGGTGATGAAGATGGTAACATGATTAACGGTAATAACGATAAAATAAATATGTCAGTAACTATACTGATTATGGTTATGGTGATATTCTAAAAACGAAAATAAAGACAATACACTAATGATGTAATTAAGTAGCTAGAGAGCAAAACAGTCTCTTCCTACGCCGGCATGTCGTAATCCAAAGGTGGTCGACTGGGAAATTCGTCGAATGGGAGACTGGGAATCCGGAAACGGACGCGCAGATGAGAGAAAATTTCTCCTTTTTGCTTCTGTCCACGGGTTCATTTTCCCTTCCCAGTCTCCTTTTTTTGCTTCTGTCCACGCGTCCATTTTCCCTTCCCAGTCTCCTTTTCGTTTTCTTTTAGTTCCCGTCCACACGTTCATTTCCTCTTCCCAGTCTCCTTTTTTCTCTTTTAGTTCCCGTCCACGCGTCCAATTCCCCTTATCAGAGACTATTTTGCAGTCTATAAAGAAGCTTAAAAATTATAACGAGAGATTGTATCTTAAACACTATCTCCATGAACTCTGTCTCGCGTTTTGTTTTTATTTGATTGGCATTGTTTTACTCCACACTTTTCTGATTAGCTTGCTTCACCGCGCAAAGAAAAACTAAACATTTCATTGCACTTACTTATGAAGTAGTATTCCTTTCCTTGTGTGAACGCCAAGCCATTACCTGGATCGAAGAGCTGAAACACAATTTCGTAGTAATCAAGTTTTTCGGGGGTGTCGCAAACTTTCAGGAGTCGGTCACCGTTGCTTTTGTTGACTTTGCACGTGTCGTAACCCTTTTTATCAACAACCCAAAAGTTTTCATACATGCTATCCCTAGATCGACTCTGAGATTGCTCCGAGAGTATGGTTGTAGGGTTAGGACACTTTATTATGATTTTATCATAAGCTTCCACAGATAACGAGTAGCTTTGGTTGAACCTAGGTAGGAAATTAAACAAGGTCACTACAATGGATTAATCACAGAATAAACGAAATTTTCTTTTAGAGTTTTAAACACATAACCTGATGTAAACACGCGGGACGTTGGGAGAACACGAGATAAGAGTAGGAAACCACGACGCGAAGTTTACATCAGGTTATGTAGACACGGAACCCATTTTATATTACTTTTATAAAATAACTAACAAAAGAAGAACAAAATATTCCTCGAATCTTGTAGTTCATTATTTTGATAAAAATCTCAACTCTCCCGAAAATCGTCACGATCCAATCGCATTCATTCTTAGATCAAAACTGCTTCCGAAGCATTTCAAAATAAATTTTTGGTTTACTGGCGTGTTTAGAAACGACTCAACTGCAATGAAAATTGATGATTTGTGTGAAATAACTGTGTTCACTAACAAACTTCATTGGGAAAATGAATTGAAAAATTCTTTCCAACGTCAGTTGATGAGAAAACCGACGTAAAACCTCTAAACTGTTCAAGAATTTGCTTTACTCAACACTATCCCTGCTTTAATGAAAATGTAGGCTGCCGAGAGTTTACCGGTATGTACACTTCACCAAACTTTCAAGAACTAAAAAAAATAGACGAATTCATAACTTTTTCGCCTCCAATTCCAGTTAAAGCTGCATGGTTTGATTGAATAATTGAGTGGTTGAGGCTGATTACATCACAAGACCGCAGCAAAAAGTTTGACATTCTTTAGTTCACCAAACGCATCTGAAATAATTTCGTTGTGCACACTCTTACAGCTGGAAGTTCAACGGTCGGTCGCTGTAGTGTAGGCTTTTTTCATTTTGGTCTCCGGAAATCGCCATAATTTGGCAGCTCGGAATGTGAGCTTGCAACTAAAAAGTGACGGCAATTTCTCGAGGAGAGAGTGGTTTGTATAACGACGAGAAAGACCAGCCTCAAGACTAATCTCATCCAGTGTGTTTCTGTGTTTATTGACGTTAAGAATATACCATTTTCAAACAAGACATCGTCACTTGGCCGCCAGCTTCGCTTTCAAAACTAAATAAAAAATCTTGTACTCTGGGCTTACTTTTTGCAAATAAAGTTCCAAGTAAGATTTTGTGGTTTGTATCCATCACTTTGTTATGTTATATGTTTCGTACATTCATAATTTCCGTTCTTCCTCATTTTGGTTTGTGTTTAATCTTTAAAATGTTCGATAAGCTGGAAACTACTCCGCTTCGCGTCGTGGTTTCCTACACTTATCTCGTGTTCTCCAAACCTCCCGCGTCAGGTTTATATCAGGTTATGTAAACACGGAAACCATTTTATATTTCTTCAATGTAAAACAGTTTTTTGACCAATCAGAGCACGCGAACTATTTGTCCATGAATTATTTTCTAAAGCTACTTAGCAAGAAATAACGTGCAAGGTTTTCTTACAAGAACAATTTTATAAGAACAACGAGGCACAAATTCGCTCAAGAACAGTCGAGGCCAGATAGGCTTCCGAGCAGAGCGTCAAACTTGAAATTGGCGCAGCGCTTGACTGAAATTGGAGTTAAAGTGTCAATGATAAAATGCAGGCAGAAAAACTACTATTTACCATAAGACTAACAAAGATATTTCACAAAAGTAACATTTACTATATTTAGTACATGTAGATAAAGAACAAGGACTACACTATGTCAGCTATAAAGTTAGGGGTTTGTGGTTATTAATTAATGGTGTAGCAGTGAGAACAATTTGAGGCTCGATTTGGTGAAAAAATGTTTAAAAACTTTTAAATCTTAGCCTCAAACAAAATTTACTGGTGCGTGTAACTGGCTGACAAAATTAAGTAATGGTCCGAGTAAGAGCTAGGGTACCTCATTGTTCTACGGCATTTCGCTTTTCCCACACCAGAATGTTTAAATTTTCATGCTGAGATTACATCAACCTGTGTACAACAATATTTCAAATTAAAATGCAATGAAACTTTATTTTAAAGCAATGCTTCTTTTGTGCTACAATAATTTATCCAATCATAAGACTCCAAAACAAAAGCCAAGAAAACCTTTTGATTTTCGATGTTCCCCATATGGAATTTTTCTTAGATTTAAAAACAATAATGTTTTAGCTAGAAGGGTTTGAATGAGTTAAATAGAATGAAAGAAATTAGCGTACTCATGAAGATATGGACGATTTTCAAAGCTCAGCCAATGAGAATAACTCCATTGCCATCAACCTGCCTAGTTCTTACTCGAATTGTTACTTAATTGAGTTTAGTTTGTGAATGCCACACTTCCAAGAACAATCTGCATAGCCAATGAGAACAACGGTCTATTATGATCTTTACATGGTCAAAATCAAAATCATGATTGTTTTGCAGGCAATATTGTGCTGTGACAGAGAGTTTTTTTCACCCATAAAATATCTCTTTTGTGTTCTCTTATTCTTGTTATTTGTCTGATATAAACTTTCTCAGTCTTTACAACCAGTTTTACAAACTACTCATGTGGGCAGATCTTCACCAAACTTGTCTTTAGACATTTTTAAAATAAAGCCAATGGTCTTCATGAGTTTATCAGAGTTGAAAATTAACTTTCAGGCTAAGGATCCTGTGGGCGACCATCCTCAAAATCTTAGGCACCAAGATGAAAAGAAACTAGCCCCATACAACCTTGATTTTTTGGGGTTTTAATTAGTAATGAGAATAATAAGGTGTAAATTGGGTCCCTGTTGTGTAATTGAACAGGTTTTAGTTGATTTTGTCAAATATTTACTAAAACCTTACAAGTTTTACATAAACTTTTTGATTATTTCACTTTAAACATAGTAATGTGCTAGAGTAATTTACCATGAAACAGTGTAATTTATGGTTATATGGTTCACATTTCAAATGGTATCTGAAACACATTTAATGTGTCACGTTTCTAGCTGGCAGTCACAAATTCTGCAGCACTCAATCAATTCCTTATTTCTCATTACCAGTTCTATTATTTTATTTGAGTTATGTAACAAAAAATTAGTTGTTGATATATTGCATAGGGCTGAAAGGGTTAATGAACTTGCTAATGTTATTTACAAGTTTTCATAGCTTAGTGGTAGAACATTCAACTTGTGTATGAAAGCTTGTGGTTTTTTTTATTCGCATCAGGAGCTTGTTTTTTCCAAGTTCTTGGTTTTCACATAATTTTATAATTTATATGTTAGATATTACTTTATAAATAATTTAAGGTAGAAACATTTTTCATGCATGCACAAATTTTAGTTATCATATCTTTGCTAAAACTGCCCAAAAGAGAAAGAATTAAGACTATAAAAAATGTTTTGTTTTTTAGAGTGGAATGGCAACTTCCTTTCATAGTCTATTATTCTATGCCAAGAAAGAATCAGAAAAACTAATTTGAATTATACTAAAGTTCCATTTGAAAAGTAGGAGTTGCTTTGTTTTCCAAGTTGCTCATCGTTTCTACAAATTATTTCTCAAGCATAGCTGATTTCCTTTCCAGAGTTAATTGGTTTTCCATTTAGAGAAGGAGCAGGATATAGTGTGTGTCGTGTCATTGCAATTATCTAAAGTTTTATGATGGAAAGTAATTCATGTCAGTAAGGGAATAACCAGTATCTAATCACCTCATTGTAAGTCTTACCATATTTACTCATGTATAGTTAATACTGTGTATATACAAGTTGAGCATTTTTGGATCCAAAATTAATTCTTTTTTAAAATTTTATCTTTTTATTTTTTGCCCATGTGCAAGTTGAGGTCAGTTTTTCGGCTAGTTTTCATTTCAGAAACCTTGACCCATACATGAGTAAATATGGTATACAATGAGAGCTTGGGATTGTTAGGAAATGATCTTTTTGTAAAGTTTTGCTGCAGAAATAAACCTAAAACAGCCTTATTCTGACAACAACCAAGATTGTGTATTTATTGCCAATGAGCCAGCCGAGTGAAGACGCGAGGCTGGCGAGGCGGCAGCATTATAGAGCCGTGCGAGGTATTGTATAGGCGGAAAAAATCTCGAGTGA
>JAOCNB020156921.1:0-17875 GCA_026546465.2 Palythoa caribaeorum | reverse complement strand
TGACCGTGGTCAAAGATAGGAAAATATGTGCCCGCTCATGAATGACTGAGAGCCAATCAGAACGCGCGACTTGTTACCGTGCCCGCTGAGAAAAAAATAAAATATTTTATTTATTTCTTAATGTTAGGTTCCAGTGTGGTCTGGTTATAATTCTCTACTAGCCAAGAAAGCGCTTCCTGTGACGCGTGTAGGTACACCTCCCCTACTTCCACACCCTCCAGATGAGTGGCCCACCCTGTACACAATATTGATGCAGGCACAGAGTATAAACACGAAAGTTGTGGGTTCTCAAAGAAAAACCGTCATATCCCTAGACTTGGGGCTTTACTTGCCAGCCAAGAAACTCCAGATGGCGCGTGAAGACCTTGACCATATTATCCTCCGTCCTGGTGAGTTGCACATCTGTATGGCCATGCTGAGAACAATTGGTGCCTACATCGAAGATAGCGGGATAGACTTGTGTTGGATTCAGTCAGAACTGTATGGCCCCTCAACTGCAAAACAAATCATCGATGGAAAGCATGTGAGAAGAGGGCAGAGAGCGCACGCAACAACACTGGAAGCCTTTTTCATGCTCTATTACGAGTCATTTGCAAAGCAACAGCCATTGCTGTATAAGCGTCTTCAACATTTGGCAACAGCCGTCAGTGATGCATGCAAAGATGGTCCACAAGAAGAGATTGAGAAAGCTCATCAGAGATTTGTCGACGTCATCAGTTCTTCCAAAGTATTAGAGAAACTATCAGAATTTGACGCCGAAAACAAGAATAATCCAATGTTTGTGGTTTTTCGCCACTACATGCGTATGGTGATGGAAATGCTCCTATTTATCAGATCTGTCCGTACTGGTAACTGGAAGCTACACATTAAAGCACTTGAACTCTTTACTAAGTATTTCTTCGCACATGACAGAATCAATTATGCGCGAATGATGCCGTTATACCTAGCTGAAATGGCTTCCCTTGAGAAGTCAGATCCTGAAGTATATCAGGAATTTGTCAATGGCAACTGGGTGGTAAACAAAAATGCCAACGTTCCATTTTGTGCAGTAGGAGCTGATACTGGACTTGAGCATATTAACCGCTCAATGAAAGTGACGGGTGGACTTGTTGGCATTACTTTGAATGAGGCTGCTCGAACAAAGTTTTTCCTTATTGCTCCCGAGCTTGCAAAGTTGGCTGAAGAAGCTAAAGGTATGGCAGGCTTATCTCAAGACAGTCCAAGACGTCATCATAATCTGTCAACTGCTGTCTTAGCACAAGAGGAGAAGAATGTCCTGAAGTTGGCAGAAACCATCAAAAGCTTTACTAATCCGTTTACAGCAGCTGATGACTCTACAAGTACCACTGACCTGTACAACATCGTTACTAAAGTTGTCATGTCTGATAATACCAAGAATGACTTGTGCAATCAGAGCAAGATTGGCAGGGAAATGTTCACCACCTTTGTAGAAGAAAGAATCAAGACTGGAAAGAAAAACCTATGGGCAAGCATGAAGAAGCGAAAGCTGCTTACGTGGAAAAGTAGTAGCAAGGTGTGTTATCAGGGTTGTAATTTCGTGTAATAGGTATTGTGTTTATGTAATTAAAAATGTCCACAAATTTTTTTAAGGTGACAAAGGTCAAAGCTCAAGACCTGGTGATGGAGCTAAAGGAAGATAGGAATCTTTTTGCGCGTTGTGCAATTATTTCTAAGGACCGACCAGATGTAAACCTCAAAGAAGCTGTTGGCAAGTTTGAATTCACGGTTGTCCCAAGATCAATGTTCGCTCCTGATGGGACGATGCTTCACTGTTCAACTAAGAGTAACCTCCTACACATTTTAGAAGAAATGAAAGACGAAGAAGATACAAGTACGACCACCGAATTGATCCCTGCTGAGCAAAAGGTCTCTGTGGTGGACGGAATGGCTGAAGTACAAGCACTAGACAAACCAGATTGGATTAGTAATTGCGGCCACTTAGCCGAACACTTTGCAAACCGTGTACTGAACAAGTATAGTGAAAGTCAAGAGGTTCGTTTAATCTTCGACAGATATGACATTCCATCTTCCTTGAAAGCTGCCACAAGAGTAAAGAGGCAAGGAAATTCAGATCCGATCTACTACCGCATTACAGATACCACCCACATCACCAAAGTTCCACTAAAGAGGCTTATCTCTCACACTAAGACCAAGAAAGAGCTGGCAGCCTATCTGGCAAAGAAAACTCTAGATTACGCAGAAAGACAAGGGAAGCAGTTCGTTGTAGCATGGGAAAGTGAATGCAAAGCTACTCACAAAGATGTCAGTCACCTCCGAAGTAACCATGAGGAGGCAGACACAAAGATAATTTTGCATGCTGTCGACGCTAGTTCCAGTGGTGCTCAGGAGGTTTATATTCATTCGCCAGATACTGACGTCCTTGTGCTGGCAATTCGACGTATCCAAAACATGTGCGACAACACGTTCTTCGTTACTGGAAGACCACCAAATAAGCGCTGCATCAAGCTTAAGCCAATTGCTGAAGCTCTCGGGCCAGTAAAGACAGCAGCACTTCCCGCATTCCATGCTATGACTGGTTCTGACATTACTGGAAGTTTTTCAGGCAAGGGAAAGCTAACATGTTGGAAGGCTTTTGAAGATGCCGATGATTCTGTCACTGACGCTCTAGTCCGCCTTGGAACCGATGCACTTCCTGATGATGAAGTTAAGACTGGCATTGAGAAGTTTGTCTGCCAATTATTCCAACCAAAGACAAACATTACATCAGTGCAGGAACTGAGGTGGTCCCTTTTTAGGAAAAAGCAGGCCCAGTCCGACAGACTCCCACCCACACAGGCTGCACTCCATCAGTCAATCCTAAGGGCCCACTACCAAATGCTTGTGTGGAACAACGACGTCATTCCAAACCCAGAGCTTCCATCACCTGAGGGCTATGGATGGACCATGGAGAACGACCGGTGGGTTCCCATTTTGACGACACTCCAACCAGCACCCAAAGAAGTGCTCCAACTTATCAAGTGTGCATGTGTAAAGGACAGATGCTCCACCAACCGTTGCCAGTGTCGTAAAGCGGGGCTTCGCTGTACTGACCTCTGCTCCTGTTCCGACAGTGACGAATGTGACAACAATCAAGAAGATGAAACAGACCCAGATGGATCAGACTCAGAATCAGAAACAGAATAGATATTGTTATTTTCATTTGTAAATACAGTCGAATCCATTAACTCGAACCCTCGGTAACTCGAACATCTCGCTGACTCGAAGTGATTTTTTTCACCTCATCTAATTTCTTATATATTTTTACCCTCGATAACTCTACTCTTCTTAGAAAAGACGAAATGAATCTTGAAAGACACGTTGTTAATGAAATCCGTCAATACTGTAATTCTATGAACATGATACAATTATTTCAAGAAGTTGAATGATATATCTTTGGGTTTCCTTGTCAGTTCAGGCCAAGTGTCAAATAAGAACAAGTATGAGTTCATGCTTTGCATATGTGTATTTTACTAATAATGTAATTATCAATAGGTGCATGGCATCAGATCTCATGCAATAAAGGCTGCAAATATTGTTTTTGTAAAAAGTAATACCTGTTGTAATGATGATAGACCTGTAATAAATGTATAGTGTCATGGAACAATCAAGTGTAAAATTCAATTTTATACAATAAGAGCCTCGTTTTCATGATTATCAATTCACATGTTTATAACAACTCATGAACATGAAGTAACAATAGATAACATTTAGGGTCCTAACATATCAAACTTTCATAAAAATCCGTACATTTACAATGAGATAATCAGCAATTTTGTTTTTAGCCTAGTTTCCATGGTTACGAGGTCACGTGGCTTCTGTTACTCAACTTAGCAAATTAAATCTATTCAACTCATTGAGAATTACAGTTTGGTACAGTTTCATGAAAATCGGTGCATTTTTAAGGCAGATATAATTTATTTTGTATTGTAGCCTCGTTTCCATGCTGGATCATTATACGTCATATTTCAAACCCCCCTAAATCACGTCCTAGCAAGTTTCAAAGTTGCCACCAAAATTTTTTGTGTTGTCTAGAGTCGTCTAAACACTTCTAGACTAGTGGCTTGCTTTCAGCAGAAAATTCCCACGGGATTACACTTGCTGCCGGACTAATACTTGACCAGTTTCTTTTTCAAGCCATAATTTGTGACAAAGTAAATTTCGGATGTTTGCTGCCTCGCTTGCTGTGTCACTGATTGGTCTACACTCCCTCATCTGTAATATTTTTCTAATTTCTTCCCTGTTTCTCTTCTCTTGGTCCTGTGATGTAATAGACAAATCAAGTTTCCTGGAAATGGAATCTCCCTGAGTGATACAAATGTTGTGCAGTACAACACATGCTAGTGTAACTGTGTGAACGTGGACTTTACTGCTTTCACTTTTTCGCAAAAGAACTCTCCACCTTCCTTTAAGTTGTCCATATGCCCCTTCTGTAACCATCCGAGCTCTACTTAATCTATAATTGAAGTATCTCTGTTGAGGGCTCAGCACTGCATTTGTGTAGGGTTTTATCAGCCATGTTTGAAGAGGGAAGGCAGAATCACCCAAAATAAGTGGTGGGACATTTATCCCATCAACTGATTTTGCAATATTGGGTAATAAATCATCATCCTGGATTGCCCGCCACATATCAGTTGATTTGAAAATTATTGCATCGTGGGAATTGCCAGGATACCCACAGCTGGCCAAAACAAACCGGTAGTGTGAGTCCACCATACCCATCAAAACAATGGAATAAAAATTTTTAAAATTATGATACTCCTTGCAGGCTTCCAAACCCCCGGGCGGGCATTTCACTGGGATGTGACAGCCATCTAATGCTGCCCAACAGCACGGAAACTGCCAAAGTTCATCCATGTCTAACATTTTTGCCTTGAATTCATCTTGGGTACGTGGCATAAAAGTCGATACACTTTCAGTCCATAACTCATCAACGAGAACTTCTGATACGTCATGCACAATGCGGCTTACGGTCGCTACACCCCTTCCTACCATTTCAGCTATTGTATAATGGTAGTCGCCTCTTGCTAATCTGTAAAGGCAGATGCCTAGTCTTTCTTCTGGAGAGATTGGTTCTTCTGTCACTATTTGTTTCTCGAGTCGGTGCCGAATATGATTTAAAATAAAATTAAAAGTTTGTCAAGAAACTCGAAGAGTTTTTTTGAACCTAGCATCAGAATAGTTGCCCCAAACCTTCTGCCACCAGCCAGTATTCTGGTTCAAACGTCGGCAAGATCGAACTCGAGAACGAACTGATCGAGGAACAGAAGAGATGCTGTGTCTGTGCGCTGAGATTAGCAGCAGCAAAACTAAGGAAATTGAAGAAGTTGCTTTCTCCTTGCTGTAAAGTATTGTAAGGCCATATGCATAAACGTTCTTCGTCTTCTGCTGGCACTTATCATTTTGTAAAGAAAAAAACGTCGAGAGCGGGAAAAGCTTCCATCATCCGCCATCTTTGAACAGGATATGGCAGGAAATGAAAAATGGACCTGGGAACCAACTCTCTCTCTTTGGTGAATTAAATGCGGCAGAATTAAATTCGACGTCTAAATCAAATGTCGAATTTAATAGTTTGGGACGACCCAAACTGGAGTTTAGTTCGGCACATGTGAATTTCGACATATAAACCGGGCCTTAGTTTTTAATAGGAATAGGTGTAGACCTATTAAAAACAAAGGAGTTTATCTACCTACTAAATTACATTTTATGACAGATTTACATTGTTCTCAGTTATTATCAAGTATAATTAACTTCATTAAATTGCAATTCAAGGTGAAAGGTTTCGGTTTCATTTGCAATTAACCAAATGTAGTACATCCACACAAGTCAAATGCTCAGGTTCATATGGGCAAATGAACTCATAAATACGAAAATGCTTTAGAATTCCTGTGCAAAAAATCTTTCTCTGCAAAGTCAATTGGAGAATAAGTGTGGTTTAGATTGTTCAAGAATGGTCGAGTTACCATACATTTAAAGTTGAAGTACACTACATTGTGAGCATTACTGTATATTGACGAGTACAAATACTAATGAGAAGAGCAACAGAGGGTCAAATGGTGACAAATTATTATAAAACGTTATGTCTGTCAGTACTGCAACAAAGACTCCAGCTCTTAATTTAACATTAGCATTCAAGTCAATGTACTATTCAATAGACAGTATGCATAAAATAATTAAAAGATTATTTTATTGAAGGCTAACCATTATGTACTTGATTCTGTTAGTCATTTCCAAAAAACTGATAAATGGTTTGAAAAGGTAATCTCCTTAAAAATACACTAGTTTAAAAAATAAACAGATTTATTTAAAAATGAACAGGTTTTAAAAATTAAAGAATAAGCCATAAGATGAAAGTGTCCTTATTTTCTTGTTTCCCAAAGAAATCCAAGCTCCCTGAAATTATAAATTAATAATATCTACAGCAGGTTGTCTAATATGTTTAACTACCTGTAACACATACAACCTAGTTTGAAGTAAGATAACCAAGTTTGTTTTATTTTGAGCTAAGTTAAACTAAGTTTCAAAAATAACCTCTTGACCAAGGTTAACTTAAAATTAACCTGAACTGCAAATCAACCTCTAACAGATATATAAAGGGAAACTTTGATTTAGTTTGTTTAGATAGTTTATGGACCTGCACTAATTGTTGATAAGACCTCATGTATTGCATTGGGTATACCCACATTCACTGATGCATTGGAGGCACTTACATTGTGTTCAAAAAAAGAATCTTCAGCCAGCTGTGATAATTGGTGGTTACCTGTAGCTATATGGGATTCTTGGAATAAATTTTCTGCTGCCATGTTTAAAAGATCATCATCTTCAAAGAAAACTTGTCACTCATCTACAAACAAATCCTCACCCAATGTGTTTTCATAACTGTCCAAAGCTAAAGTGTCATTCACATCTTCAAAAACATATTTTATGATTTGAAGTATTTTCTTGCAATGTTTTGAATCCTATATCTCAATGAGATTAAGAATCTCATTAAAAGTAAACAAGTGTTTCAGATTATCCAATACTTGATTTATTTGATTTATTTGAATATCTGAGCATCCAAGTAAGAAAGAACCATCTGTGAGGGTCTTTAAATTTCCTTGAGGGACTGTGTCCATGAGTTGTGTAATCAGGCTCTTGTGATACACTCTCAGAAAATGTTGCAACTGCTCCTGCTGTGATTAAGATACTTGTCGACACTGGAGAGGCTAAAAGTCTTTAGTAGTTGCATCCTTTTTGGGATAGGTTAAAAAATTTCTAAAGTTTGTCATTTCACACTGACATTTTGCAGCACAAATATCACAACATAAGTGTTTGGTGTAAGAGGTAAGTATTCGGCTTGGAAGTGGTTTAAGAGAACACGACGTCTGCATTCATCACTTTCAATGCAAGATCGCATGTCTCCTTCAACATGACTGAGCAATATTCCATTAAACAACAAAAATGCTGATGAATGGGCACCGTCTCTTCCAGCTCGACCTGTTTCTTGTGCGTAGCTTTCAATATTCTTTGATGGACCAAAATGGATGGACTTGCCGCACAGCCTTACAATCAATGCTCATACCAAAAGCTATTGTTGCAACTAGCAGACGTACATTCCCATTTTCTTCTGTGAAAGAATGTAAACTCTTTTGCTTTTTAGATAATAGGGTACATGAGAGTAGCATTTCAAGCAATGGGCCAGTGAAAGTACTGAAGTCAAAATTACAATGTGAAATTGTTACTACCGCGGTTCGCAGTACTGAATTCAAAATTAGATTGTGTAATCGAATGGTGATGAGCGAAATTAGGAAAAAATTTCATGTGAGTGTTGTCAAAATTCTGGTAATAGGCAAGGGATATTTGTTAGAATTTCGACAACATGCAAATTTTCACGAGTCACGAAATACAGTTTTTTTCTTGTCATTCTGCAGTAAACGGCGCCGTCTCTCAAATGGATTTTTTTGTAATTTGATATAAAAACCTGGCTTGGGGCGCGATCTTATGTTTGTAAAGTTAAATTTGGAAAGAGTCGCAGGATCTCTTTTGATCACAGCGTATGAATTGAAGCTGAGGTAAAAACATGCACAGATCGAAAATCTTAAATCACGCTAATGAATAATACTATTGGAAAAGAACCAATTAAAAGCATAGTTTTCAAAAGCATGTTGATTCAATAGAAACCGGTCACACCACGGTATGCGTTTAATTTGAATGACAATTTTTGCCTTTTGACACGGTTGATATAGTAATCACCCAAGGGTCTCATTAAGTTTAGCCTCTTCTAAAACTGTAAGAATAAAAACTTTAATGGCGAAGATCGAACCCAGGATAAGAAACTATGCCGCTTTGAAGTAAATCGAGGAGAGGGATAAAATCTAAGATTAATGGAAATCACAAAGAACGGTATGTTACTTATTCTCAGTTGTTTGTATTAGGCAGGTCAGTTTGAATGAAGTTACTACCGCTTTCAAACCTTGCTGCGTGGCTTAAGTGGTTGGTGTGAAAAGTCCGGGATTTATGTTGTATGCAAAAGAACGCAGAACTCTACATAGGTTATTATCTAAGACTTCGTATTTTTATGATTTATGTTGAAACACTTTAAATCGCACAGAAAGTAATAAAATAGATATTTGGAAGCAGTGAAAGCATGTTTTTTGAACGATTGTTCATTTCGTTTGTTCTCACACCGAAAGGTATGCACGCGTATCGGCAAATGTGGTATGTAAAACATAAAAATCAAGCCATGATTTTTGTATCCTTATTCATATAAAGTGACAAGAAATTGGTTTTCTTGAGGTGAAGATAAAATCAATCTCAAAGATTTAATTTCTTGGCTTTTCAAAACAAATGAGAATAACTTCGAAACGAACAGTTTGTCATAAACAATCGCACGTGTACATGTTTCGGCAGATCGCGATTTTGTTTCGACAAAAATATCGGCTTTTGTGTAGTGGGCTAAAAGTTTCTAGTTTCATGTCAGTTTATTTATGTTACAAGCAGAAGTAAAATTATTCTTGTTATTACTATTATTATCACGTACATCTTACGAAAACAACCTACACTTGCATCTTGATAACTCCGTAAAAAGATTTAAGAATATTAATTGATCATAAATCACACAGGCCTTTAACCCGTGATTAGGTAAAAATGTCTTTAATTAAATTGTGAGGTCCAACTATCAATCATGAAAAGACAACGTTCAGTCAAATCATGATTGACAGCTCCGAAAATGCCAACGAAAAGTTATCAAACATTTCCGAAAATTCTGTTTCTTCGGAAGTGACACGTTCCATTGAACACAGCCAATCACATGCATGAAAACGTACCTCATTACTATTCTGGTTTTTATGAATACATTAAGTCAAATGTCCGCAAAACAATGACCATTCTGGGCTATGCGGATTGTGATTGGTTCATTCAACTGTCCCGATAACAGTTAGCCGATAACAAGAAGCCGATAACAGAGTTTTGTTACCGGATAGTTTTCCAAGGCGATTAGGGAAAAATAGAGTTCATAATGGGCCGATCAGATTTGAGGAAATTGTAATTATTATGATAAAAACATGAATTGCCAATTAGACTGAAGTGTTATCTGGATTCTGAAAATTCAGTTATCTTTTGGTTTCTGTGGAAGTCAGCCGAAGGAAGTAAGTTGACTGTCTGCTACATTATCTCTTATAAGCGTAGTTCTTAGTCGGTGGTTTTTTAAAAATGCCAAAGAGTAAAATTTAGATTAAACATCATAGTTTAATTGTTATACTTAAGAGGGATTTTTCAGAAAAAAAAATTAATAACTGAAACTTGTGTAAAAGTGTATCATTTTTCATTGCGGCACGAAGAATTATTCTCCTTGGCAATACATGTTTGCCGGCAATATTTTCTATCAACTGCAAAATAAAATTCATAAAAGTTAGTTAACACGTGAAAAATTAGAAATGGTGTATGAGTAAACACTTTCCTAACCTTAATTTCGCGATTTTAAGTCTTTATGACCGTTTTTGTAAGCTTTCCACAAGTGATAACTTGGCCTGCTTGATTTTCGTGTTTATATAACTTCTACAGCAACAGATATAGAAAGTTAACCTCCATTAAAAAGCACACAAACACTTCACGCCTTTGCTAGCTAGATGCCATTGTGTCGAATACAATAAACCTAGCATTCTTCAATTGTGGTCCCCGTAATAAAACAAAGGCTTCCCCGCTATATGTCATGCATGAGGTAATGTCAATTCTACTTTAGGTCATGTTTCTATTTTGATGACTGCGCTTGATTGTTATGGAGTATTTGCAGTAAACAGGGGATCTTAAAATTTAGTAAAACAAAATGGCTTGTTTTTTCTATAAAATTGTTTTGGTAGGACTGATCCTATTAAAATGCTCAATGACCCTTGGGATAAAAGGTAAGTTGTCAGACAGGTGTCTATTTACACTGAGAGCTACATTTATGTGAAGAAAGCTCAAGTATAGCATCTCGTATGCCAAACTGTGCGTAAAATCGATAATTTTGCAATCAGTCCTGACCGTCATTAACTGTTACATTGCTGTAAGAGTTTCTTGTTTTTAGTTATAAAACAGTTTCTTCGTAATATATAGGTGCTCAGCTATGCTTTGACTTTATAAATTAAAATGAATTAAGGTTATTTAAAACTATAGGTTATTCTGATGACAGACTGAAATCATTTCATAGTTTCATAAAGAAGAATTTTCTGATTCCTCAAAATAAAATTTATACACAATAAAATTATAAGATTATATACGTTAAAACTTGTTCATATGCAAATATTTTATCTATAGTTTCAAATCACATGAATACGGGATTTTTATACATTAATTTTGAACTTGAAAATGATCGTAGACAGGTTACAACCTTGTCTACTTAAATTGCTAATTTTTATAACTAAATTTTTATCTAGATGCGTTTGTTGATTAAAGTTATATTTTAGTTGTTTTCTTGAAGGGTAATAAGGAACCATAAAGCTTCAATCGGTAGCCGCTCTATACAAAACGGCCGACGAACTTACACGAAATTGCTGACACAAGAACCGCTTACCATTTACACAGAAAACCCGAAATTTCTAGTCAGTGATTAAATTGTTCAGTTCATCCCACTGAAGAATTTTTGAAAACTGAGATGGAAAATCTCAGATGTATTCTTCTTTTCTATTCTAACCGAAATGACCAAAACATTCTGTACCAATTTGTAACAATTGGCTCGTTACCGATGACATGCTCTCTTGAGAGGGTTTTTAGTGGTATGAACTGTACCATTTGGATTTCTGACTAAAATTCCGGGTTTTTCTGCAAATGATAGGTGGCTTGTACCATCATTCTTCATCCATTCCAACCGATTTTTTCGTACAAATGGTAAACGTCCAAGATCAGTACACAAAATTTTTTGTAAAATGTTTGCTTGCTTTTGACGTTAATAAAAGAATGAAACCTAAAACAAGGGCTAATTCTAGACTCGCTGCACGGTTCACAATTTTACGAAAAAGGTTTTTAAGCAGTTGAATGGAAAACGTAATTTCGCCGAGTGTTGCAGTTTCATTTACAGTGACTGTCATGCCAAAAACGTGCAAGTGCTAAGCAACCCGTAACCAACCCGTGCAAGTGCTAAGCAGCAGTCAATCGTCACTAAAATTGCAGTAATGATTTGACGGTCGTGAGAAAGATTGTTTGAAGCTTCAAGCAAGATGGCAATGTCTTAGATATAAAAGCAAGTTTTGGACGAAGAACCAATTGTTATTGAAGTAATTTTTAAGCCGTTTAAGTAGATAAAGCGAAGCTGTGCAAACCGTTTACGGTACGAAGTCATTTCCGATTGGTCCTCGTAACTAGAGACCTTAAGGTGCAAGGACGGCGACGCCGACAACGACGTGCAAGAACAATAGTAAATACAATGACTGCACGTTGGAATGCATCTAGCTGAACACCTGCACGTCGCTGTTGCTAAAAACAGAACGTGAAAAGACCATTTTTGGAGTTCTTGCAACGACGAGGACGTGAAAACAAAAATAACCTCAACATTTCTTTGCCTTCAAGGAGGAACATTTGATTTTTTTTGTTCACCAAGTTTGACGCGGAGAAAGCAAAAATTTAATGATCCGCTGAAAGAAGTAAACAGCAAATCAGAAACAATTTTTTGTGAGCCGTCGTCGTTGGCGTTGTCGTCCTCGTTGATTAAGGTCCCTTCTGATGGCACGAGGTGGCGTCTTACATAATAGGAAGTTCAAGAAATAATGACAGGGACGCCGTCGACGGCTTCAAAGCACAACAGTAAATACAATAGCTGCTCTTTGGAATACATCAAGCTGAGCACCTGCACGTATTGTCCCTAGAAACAGAACGTGAAAAGACCTTTTTTGAAGTTCTTGGGATTACGAGGACGTAATAACAAAAATGTTTTCAGTATTTGCTTACCTCTTTTTTTTGTTCCAAAGCTGAAAGCGGAGAAAACAAAACCGAAATGACCCGCAAAAGAAGTAAAGAGCAATTAGGAAATATATTTTTCTAAGCCGTCGTCACTGGCGTTGTCCTTCTGGTTGCTCAAGGTCTCTAATAGCGGAGCTCCCGCGGAGCACCATACCATACCTACAAGAAAAGATAGAGTATATCCATCGAGTTTTTCTTGCTACCGCACGTGTTACTATTAAAAGGTAAATAATACATATAATTACATGAGCTTAAAAAACTCATTAGCAAAACGTCGAACCCCAATGTCGTTATTGATTAATGAAAACCAGAAAAGATCTAGATCTAAATGGAATATTTGTATTCAAGATTCTGTCCTCCACTTCAACAGAACGTCATCCGAAATGCGCAAGACTTGTGTCCATCAATGTTCCTATTGAGGACCCAGAGAGGGCAATCGAGAACTATGGAGTAAGAGCGGACATCAAAAAAGCCATTATGAACAACAAACCGGATGGATTTCGACTGGTTGATAAAGGATTGATGGGTATCAAAGGGACTGTGTCTCTTCAATCTCTCCATAAACCAAACCATTATCTTAGACACAAAAACTACAGATTTCGCTTGCAGAAGTTCCAAAACACAACAGTTTATGGTATGTAATTGCCCTCACGATATCTTTTTACCAATGAAACGTAGAAAAGTTCCAAACGGTGTCTTGTAATTTAGAGGATTATATGTGGTTATATTTTTGAGAAGTGTCTTTATCTAAATGAATATTCATAATTTTGAGGAGTGTCTCTATCTAAATGAATATTCATATTTTTAGAAAAGTAGATAAAGACACTTCTCAAAATTTATTTTGGGAAAGTGATTTACGCATTTCTTGTTTCAAAACAAATCAAGAAATACCTTTTATTGAAATAAATGGATTGCCAAACCCTGTTGCCTTTGCTTAGTCTATTGTCCTTACGTGTATATGTTTTTGTTTGTGTGCTTTTGGGTCGTTTTCATGCCTACCTAAAATTGTCACAAAACAAGACAAGTGTCTAACCAGAAAACCTACAGTTTATTTAGACATTAGACATTTCCTTCATTGTCATCTATATTTAGTTTCTTCTTGTTTCACATATTTTGTACAAATACTAGACCTAAATATATTATTCCGCTTTTTTAAATTATCCTGTTAATTGTTAATGTAACATGTAAAAAAAGAATGTGAATAAAGTATTGTCTTGTCTTGTCTTGTCCTGTAAAATATGGAAATGTGCATACATTTATTGTTATTCTATTGTTATTGTTGTTATTGTTACAATACAGTTACTCTAATCGTGTTTATTTTCAGACTGACAAGCGTATGTATATCATTTCACACTTGAACTACACTTTACAGGTCACTTTTTGGTCATATATTTCTTTAAATCAAAGAATTTTAAAAAAGTAAATAAAGGCTATAGGAGAAAAATCAGTGCGCGCGCTATTGGCAAACCTGAATATTTTTTAAACTAAAAAAAACGTATCTGACAGATTATGAATACGGTGTCATATACGTCCCTGACAACACGCGCAGGTCTTTGGGCCATCAGCTCCACCATTTTGTATAACAATACTGAATCCATTCTTAGCTGGCAAATAGGTGTCAAGAGGCTTCATGCAATGGCCTCCGACCTCTTTTCTTGACTTAGCTTAGTAATAGAGCATCAGTCATGAAATAGATGAGTCGTGGGTTCGATTCCTGTTCGTCCGATTTTTTCCAGTATTTGTTCTGTTTATATTTGATCATCATCATCAAAAGTAAATATTTGTTTTAGAGATCAGTAAATATAAACGTAGAAAAAAAATCTGAGCCCTAGTTGGATATCGAACCCAAGACCTCCCGTATCCCAGGCGGATGCTCTACCACTGAGCTACAAGAGCTTCTACTGGTGAGCGAGGTCATTTAATGATATAATGTTTACAAATCAGCTTCCCGTTGAGTTGCTGTCACAATTAATGCTAGATTATAGTATGGTTGACTTTCCTACTGTTTATATCAGGCTCTCAGAGTTTCTCTTTCTGCTGACGATGAATGGGGTATTTAGATACATTGAACTGACACATTCCCCAGGGATGTTGGTGTTCAAATAATCACAATTCTTTTGTTCAAGGTACACCAACATGATCGTTGTGAGGTAAGGTGAAAAACCTCTATATGTATTTTCACTACAGCTAAAGATGCCACGTTTTACCTCCTTCGTGTCAAAGAAAACCCACCGTTGTACGCTCTTGAGTTAGTGAGCCATCCAACGTGGTTCTTGAAGCACGGAAAGAGAAGCCCTTATAAGATCCTATTGAGGAAAGTGGACGAGGATACTCCAGACGTTATGGATTCTACCTTCTTTCTATCTCGCGTTCCATGTCCTGAAAAGCAAACAGGTGAGCTGATGAAAACAACTTTGAATAGCATAACTATACCTTCATGTTTCGTGTAAAACATTACAAAAAACGAGTCGCAAGTTTTCTTGTCCAATTGTAGTTAGAGAGATAAACCGTTTGTCGATTTTAAATTCCCACAACTGAAAAGAGTTAAATCTTTTTGCGTATGTGAGCCTTTTTACCCATTGCAGCAGGTGCTTTTCTACGGTTTCGATAGTGTTATATAAATGAGATGAGAGTCTTCAACTCCCCCTGGATGTGGCCCTAATCCATCGCAGGTTAGGCCTTCCAGAATCTGGTACACGTTTACACGTTTACACAGTTTACACAGTTGTTCAATGTCATTACAGATCGGTCAGGCCGGGACTCGATTTAATCACGACCCTACGAGGGTAACGAGTTCCAGTCACCTTATCGCACTACAACCGCTTGGCCACTGCGACACCGATTACAGTGTATCTAGTTGTCGGTAAATTGTATATACAATATATTAAACTTCCATTGCCCTGCCAATAGTAAAGACTAATCCAGAAAGGGAAAAGCTAAAAGCTAAATCCTTTTACGAGCCTAAGTGGCCCATTGGAGCCCGTTTTTATCTCCGGTTTCTGTAGCTTTAAGCGGATGAGAGTTATTGACTCCCCCTGGACGGGACACTAATTCATCGCAAGTTAGCCACCAGGAGAAGCTGGTACTCGTTTTACCGGAGGATGGAAAGCTGAGTCAACTTTGGCGGGAAAAAAGGTCACACAAATGTTCAACACTCGGCTGAGCTAGGGTTTGAACCCGGGACCTTGTGGTTAGAAGACAGAGATCTTACCACTGTGCTAACCACGCCGCCTTAAAAAGGGCAAAGGGTTATAACTTATTAGTCCATATCATTATAGAACTACTTCATTTGCCCACATAAACAGTTGATTAATATAGCGTTATTTAGCCCAGGGAAATAAATACTTTTTTATACCCCAACTGAAATGCAGTTTCTTTATTGGACAAGAACGTATTACGAGATACGCGTCAAAACTCACTAACTCCCTAGGGCGACAACAGCTTCAACCTTGATCTTGCACGTGATCAGGACATGAGTGGACATGCGTCTTGAAACGGCGGCAAATTTTTGAGCGTGTTTGTTGTTCGACATGCCGAATGAAATTCAAAAACCGAATTATGTCATAGCGACAACGAAACGCTTTCACATAAGAAGTGAAGAGGAATCCCAAATCCATGAACATGGAATGCCAAATCAATAAACAAGGCCACTTTGAATGCAATATTCTCAGGCAGAAAAATTTGAGGACTTTTATTAGATTTATACGCATTATATCCATTTCTAGTTTGTTATGTTTCGGTTGGGGAGTATCACAAAATACTTAACTCTATCTTACACGGATGGGCGGCACAAAGTGCTCACGCTGATTTCAATTGATGATTACTTTGGTGAAAGCAACAGCTGCCAAACTTCGTCACTTGTACTGAAATTATTTTTCTTTATGCTCAAGGTCAGATTTGGTGATTGAGGTGTCGTCCGTTGCCATGGTAACGGATTTGCTAGTGGTTGCTTTTCTGGCCTGAGCCAAATGCCAGAACTTCCGTTTGAGAGACGGCTCGCGCTTTCCGATCTTAAGCTTGTCAAGCGCCAAACATTTTGTACATGAAAAAATTACATGGGAACCAGTTCAACATCTTTCTGAGAATTTTTTGTCCCCGTTTGGGAAACTTCGTTTTCGGGAAACGTGAATTGCAATTTACATTTTTTTCAAAGCTGTGGCATCGTCAGCTATGGAGCTGCACAAAAAAAGGTTGTTTTTGAAAGTTGCTTGCTTCAAGGAATTATATACGACCGCCATTGCATTAGTACCTTATAACAATTTTCATGTTTGCATGCATGACTGCAAATGTCTTTATTTACAGTTCTACAATAACATTCTAAAACTCAATAATAATTCATGACATAACAACTAATAAATGTTAAAAATGATACCTTTTTCGGTGTGGAGGAATTTTGGTGTCCGTTGAAATACCAGATGAAAACACGCCATGTATGTTTATATCAAAATTACAATAACGAAAATATCAATACTGCTATAAATTGTTATCAATTTACTACCACAGTATACCTGTCCCATTTAACGTTACTCTTTCTTAATTATAGTAACATTTACGTTGCAATCGAAAACACCCCGAGTATTTGACATCGCTCGTTTGCTGAACTAAGTGTAGTGCAAATAGCTAGTTGAGGGATAAGAGATTATTACATGACTTTGCAATTTCCTTCATTCGGATTGGTTCACGCGCGGTCTGTCAAAATGCGTATTCGGCCACGGGAATTTTAATTAACCAACTAGCTTTTAAACGATAGGTATATATCATTTTATGTCATTTACCTCTTCAAAAGCTTTTACGCTGAGATCTGTCTAAATAGCAGTTCTTTTAGTTTGATCTTTGCCGGATATTCTTAAATTTAGTCAGAGGTTCTTTATCATTTCAGCCGGCAAAACTGTCAAGAAGACGTTTGCGCCAAAAGCATTTCCAAAGTACATCGATTCCGATCCTGGAGTACACATCGGTGAGTAATCCTCAGAGTGAATTAAACAATTTTCTTTGAATACTTTAATTTAGTTTTACATAGACCTTTGAATATCTTATGCACTGCACTTCTGCTATAAGTTGATCATCCTCGGGCTCAAAAGAAAGCCTCCGTACAGCTATGTTAAGGTTGACAGCTGCAACAATCAGTACTTCATGTGACCAAAAGAACTTTGGGTAAATAAAGATAACTTCTAGGTAAATCATATTTTTTCATAAGAAAGGAATTCCACTGCCCAAATCACATACAAGCGGAGATCTTTATGTATGATTGTTGCATCATTAATTTGTAGATAAAGGCACCGTAAAGGACAACGCTTTTCTTTAGGTCGCGACATGAACAAATTCATTTTAGTAAAATTACACAGGTGATTATACAAAATCGCGCGCGCTGATTGGTATGATAAACTCAGACTATCACACAATAATCACCCCCAGCGATTATCCAAAATGGCTGCCGGCGAGCTTT
>JAOCNB020156876.1:0-10173 GCA_026546465.2 Palythoa caribaeorum | reverse complement strand
GAGAGCAACAAACAGAACAGCAGTCGGGATTACAGTTGATAAAATGATTATTGTTGTCCAATCTGAAGGAAACAAAAAACTTAAAATCTTAACAACCACAGCAGCCAGACAATATTCCCTCTGCAATATTCAGCATTATTCTAAGAACATCTCCTCTTGAACAGGAATCTCCCAAGGTATTTTCCCTCGAATAGCAAAATTGTAATATTTAATGTTACCTAGTGCGGCAGCAATATCCTATAGCCCACGGGCCAAGTGGCTAAAAATGCTGGACCACTTGGGGGGTCGAAGACCACCATGTATCAAATTAAAGCTTGTATGGCTAAAAATGGCGGATCGTTATCACTTGGGGGTTCGAAGACCACCATATATCAAGTTAAAGCTTGTATGAGTAGATTTGAAAAACATATGATGGAAATGTTGTCAGAATAGCTTAAAGATGTTACGTGACCTTGAATTTTGCATAATTAGCATAAATCGATAATATAGCCATAAATTTAGAATGTTTTGCCGCGGCCGGAAGTGACATCATTGTCACGCGACTATTTATCATTAAAAGTCACAAAATACCTCACAGGCATTGTACTTTATTTATATCTGAGCAGTCTATTTTGTATGGAATGAGCAGAATTACTTAATTGCTAAAAGCCACAGTTTAGTATCTTATCGATTTATGCTAATTATGCCAAATTGAATGTCATGTGACACCCTTAAGCTACTCTGACAGCATTTCCATCATATATTTTTGAAATCTACACATGATAAACTTTAATTTGATATATGGTAGCCTTCTTCCTCCCGAGTGTAATGAAAACTGACTTGGCCCATGGGCTACTAAGAATATTGTCTTCATCCGGAATATTTCAATATTTCCTGCAAACTCCAATATCTTTCCCTATAAGTGCATTAAATAACAATATCTAGCAAATATATAATAGAAATATAACTAATAATAACAATAACTTAACTTTGTTTCAGTGTCAGTATTATAGTAGTTGCCCACTAACTAAGAACACTAAAGGAAATATATATTCAAACGTTAAATGTACTACTGACTGAGCTCACCAGAGACAATTGCAGGGTTATTCAGGTATCTGGCTACAACTATCTGAGAATTGGTTTTACAAACTGTGGCTAAAATCCGTCTCCTTGCAATTAGCTTCACGAAAGGGTTCAGATATTTACCCCTTTTTAGGATAGTAAACTTAAACCTATCTTCTAGTATCTGTTTCAAAGATAGGTTTAAGATATTGATACTAGAAATCTATTTTCTGGTAGTGTTTATCTAAAGATAGCTTTAGATAACGTACTTTATAGTCTATCTGCTATTAATCGCTTGATGACAGGGTTCAGATATTGTATCAATATTGTATCAATGTTGTATCAATATGATGGTTAACGTTGTGCAACTTAAACCTCTGATAGCATCTGATTGCAAGATAGATTTAAGACATTATATATAAATTGTGTTAATCAAAATGTTATCAGAACGCAGCTTATTTTCAGATATCATACGATAAACCTTAAATCTGTCCATAATCATAACGAAGTAATGAAGTCAGAGCAAGCCCTCAAAAAGTTATTCTTAGCTACATTCGTCATTGAACGTTCAAAGCCAAAAAGGATGAGAAACCTGGGAAAAAATCATCTGTTTGGGATAAAGGAGGTTTAGATAGTGTACGCAAGGCATTTCAACTAATATCTTACTAAAAATATGTTTAAGACAGTAAAAACAAATTTATCAAAATATATTTTAGATATGCATCTATTAGATTGGCTTTTAATAAAGCATTCCCTATCAGATAACTTGACATTGTTTTAGTAATATTTATTAGTAAATAGTTTTCCTGTAGCCTTGCTATAAGAAAAAAAGACTTCTAGACTGTGCTGATCTCATGAGTTGAGTTGTGTGGCCTTCGTCCGAATTCCAAACCATGGATTCGTGATTTTTGTGGCTAGATCCTGGAATCCCTTATATTGAGATCCCACCAACTGGTGAGTTGGATTCCATCAACTGGTAGGTTGGATTCCACCAACTGGTGAATTGGATTCCACCAACTGGTGAGTTGGATTCTACGAACTGGTGAGTTGAATACCACCAACTGATGAGTCGGGTTAAGTGGATTCCAGTAATATGGATTCTTGTTCGATTAGCTGGAATCCGTATTTCACCAACTGGTTAAGTGGATTCCAGTAATGTGGCTTCTGGTTTCATCAGCTGGAATCCGCATTTCACCAACTGGTTAAGTGGACTCCAGGGAAGCTGGAGTCTGGTTTCATCAGCTGGAATCCGTATTTCACCAATTGGTTAAGTGGATTCCAGTAATGTAGATTCTGGTTCCATCAGCTGGAATCCGTATTTCATCAACTGGTTAAGTGGATTCCAGTAATACTGATTCTGGTTCCATCAGCTAGAATCCGTATTTCACCAACTGGTTAAGTGGATTCCAGTATTACTGATTCTGGTTCCATCAGCTGGAATCCGTATTTCACCAAATTGTTAAGTGGATTCCAGTAATGTGATTCAGGTTCCATCAGCTGGATTACGGATTATTCAACTTGTGAAGTGGATTCCAGTAACATGGATTCCTGTTCCATTAGCCGAATTCCGGTTTATCACTAACTGATTTAGATGATTCCAGTATTATAGATTACAGTTCCATCAACTGGATTTCGAATTTCACTAATGGTTATGTGGCTCAGTAACATTGATTCTGTTTCCATTAGAAGGATTTCAGGTTTCACCAACTGGTGAAGGGGATTAAATCAATATGGATTCTGGGTTATTTAAGTTGGATTGTAGGTTCCATGCCTAACATTCGGAATTCTAGTTTACAGTTATATTGGATTCTAGATTCTTATTCTTGAAAAAAAAGATTTAGAATGAATTCTAACTACTTACATAAACTCAGGATATTTTGAATCTCTTACCTGCTGTTTTTGCAGTTACAATCTCACTGCTTCCTGTACCATATTTGTTATGTGCTACAACGATGACCTCATATGAAGTATCAGATAGTAGACCGTTTATTACTCCATGATATTGACCAGCAGGAACCACCTTTGTTGAGGTCATATTTCCTTCTCCTTTCTTCCTGTACTGCAGAGAATAACCGGTTATGACGTAAGCGTCATGGAACTTTGGAGGACTCCAGGAGAACTGGAGTCGAGCTTGCTTGGCTTCTGTGAGCTTCAGATTACTAGGTGACGGCGGCGGGGCTACAGAAGGGAAAAATTATACTTGTTGATAACCTGACAAAGATATACTTGAAAATTGAAAAAATAGTTACAACTTGTACTATTGTTTTTCAGGCAGAGGTAACTTTGGTTTTTGCCTTCTGCCGAAGAAAACGGGGTACCTAAATTGCGAAGATACACAAAGGTCCTTAGAATAAAAAACATATATATACAAATACTATCTCTTAATTTACTTTCCTTTGTTACTTTTCAGCACGCGTCAAAAATGGATTTATCAGTTGATGCATTTTTTTGGAAGGGGATGTCAATTTGAGAGTATTTTCTGAATTCGGGGCTTCACACTGTCAGCCAAATTATAGAATGGGGTTTAGACAATCACCTTGAATCACAAGCGTTGACACTGATAAATTTCCCAACGAGCTTGTGCTTCCCAACAGCCCTTTCAACAGTATGCTTTTAATCATTTCGGCGGCAGTGTCTTTAAACGCTGGATCGTCAACTGTAGCAAAGACCTCCATGTCTGCAATAATGCTGCCATTCCTAAAAAGATGTAAGCAGTTTATATCAAAACATATTATTTTTTTAACTTTATTACAACTAAGTAGCGATTCTAACAAAACTAGCAATGCCAAAAAGAATAAAAACCGATGCAAAGTTAACAATTGACGTCAAAACGCATATTATATAAATTGTATTTTTCTCTCGTTTTTATCATTGGCCTTACTTCCCCAGAGATTTGAACTTGTTTTATCACAAACTTAATTTTTGGCTAGTTTTTTCCAATAATCTAAATTACTAATAATAGTAAGTCTATCGATTGCTATCAACTTTTAGGATACGATTATGACATGTCATGTTTTAAATCACACGCATGCCTTATCTCCTACTTTTTCAGTACGTTTAATTTATCGTGCATTGGTATGATACACGGGGCGATATTGCCAACGCCAAAGCTTCAATCATCACGATGTCATGCTGTTGAGTTCTTTAGTCTATTGTCCTTACGTGTATATGTTTTTGTTTGTGTGATTTCAGTTCGTTTTCATGCCTATCTAAAATTGTCACAAAACAAGACTAACGTCTAACCAGAAAATCTACTGCTTATTTAGACACTAGGTATTTCCTTCATTGTCATCTGTATTTAGTTTCTTCTTGTTTCACTTACTTTGAACAAGTGCTTGACCTAAATATACTTACTCCCTTTTTTAAATTATCTTATAAAATTTGGAAATGCGAATAAATTTATTGCTGATATTGTTGTTGTTGTTGTTGATAGAATAGTGTTGCACTAAAAGGGTGCGGTTTTACACGCTGCAAATAATGCTATTTCTTTGTGAACATTAACATTATTTAAAATTTTCAGTTTGTTGTTACAACAAAAACTGCGTAAAAATTGTCACCCGTGCTCTTCTACACTATAGCAATTTTTCGTGCACTAAAAACTAGCTGTTTCCCGGTGTGATACCAGCTCTCCATATTAATGTTCAGCAAAACAGTTTTTGGTCTCTAAATTACCTGAATTGTAGAACTTCAATAACCTTGACGGAAAAGGTTTTGCTTGAATCTTCAAACAACTTTATAATCTGAAAATTAATTGAAAA
The DNA here is from genome assembly GCA_026546465.2 of Palythoa caribaeorum. Classification (NCBI taxonomy): domain Eukaryota; kingdom Metazoa; phylum Cnidaria; class Anthozoa; order Zoantharia; family Sphenopidae; genus Palythoa; species Palythoa caribaeorum. The sequence goes on along the minus strand of JAOCNB020156876.1, from coordinate 5,374 downwards.
ACATTGCATGAATGAATCTCAGCAACATTATAAGAAGCTAAATATAGATATTTTATATATGCACAGATTTATGGTCTTGTAATAGTAATAATAATCGGCCTTGCTGATTGCCCTCCTTGCAGTCAAAAATCAGGAACTTTAACTGCAATGAGAACTGTGAGGCCGACGGCGACGACAAAGAACAATAGGAAATGCAATTATTGCACTTAGAATGCATCGAGATGAGCACCTGCACGTAGTTGTCGGTAAACGGAGAACGTAAAAAGACCGGTTTTGGAGTTCTGAGGACTACGGAGATGTGATAACAAAATATCGTCAGTATTGGCTTGCCTTCAAGGTAAAAATTGCAGTCGTTTTTTCTAAGACCTACACAAACAAGTAAAGACCAAATCAAAAATGTTTTTTGAGCCGTCGTCTTCGTTGCTTAAAGTCTGTACTGAATTGCGAAGACTCAGCTCAACGTACTTTTACTGCAATTTAAAGGCGCATTTATCTTACACAGACCAGGGTTACAGATAAATACACAATTGCAGCTCCTTTACGTCCCATGTGTAGAAAGTGGACATTACGTATACAATAAAAATAGTCTCGTCAAGAATTGTTTTGCTGTTTTGCAAAAATCAATAATTTATTCTTTTAAGGTTAAAATTATGTTTTAGGATGGAAGAGGTTGCTTCTGTTTTGTGCTTTGAATACTCAATTTCTTTGATTACTTCTTAATACTGTATTCATGCTCTGCTGCTTAGCGAAGAATTCATCTCCCCCTTTCTTTTTATATTTTCTTAAATATTAGATTTTGGCAATTGTTCTAAAGGTGATAAAGATGAAGTGTTAGGGAGACTGGCGAATTCTGGAGCCAACTTTCACTCCCTCTCGCTGGTAATTTAAAAAATAACATCAAAACGAGGCTAAAATTATCGATTGAATCTGTAAACACTAAGGTCAGCGGCAGTTACAAAGAGAAACGCTGGTGTATGAACTTCATAAACCATACCTGGAGTGTCATGTAAGATGAAAACTTGAGAAACATCTCTGATCTCCTGTTTGTTAGATCTTTATGGAAAGTTTTCATCAACGTCAGCCCGAATTTCACTGTTACAACATCTGACAAAAATAAAAAAAATAAATATGCGTTATCGAACAAGTGTAAGGTCAAGATGGCTAGATATCGGCCAAGTTATTTTTTTGCGTTATTATGGACCGAGACGAAGTCGAAAGACAGAATTACTTGAACGCTTGTAATGCGCGCGATAACACGTCTTTGCCTCGCGACAACCCGATTCAAAAGCTAAATTATAGCTTTGTCTGTGTGAAGACTGGAAGATTTACACTCCTTGTAATGAGCTCCTGTCTTTGTCTACTACGGTGTCGGGCTCAAGGCAAATTGGAAAGATCAGCAGTCCTAGTAATGGGCTACTGACTTTGTTTACTACTGTGTCGGGATCAAGGTGAATAGCAGAAGATGAACACTCCTAGTAATGGGCTCCTGACTTTGTTTACTACTGTGTAGCGATCAAGGTGAATAGGGGAAGATGAACGCTCCTAGTAATGGGCTCCTGATTTTATCTACTACTGTGTTGGGGTCAAGGTGAGCAGGGGAAGATGAACACTCCTAGTAATGGGCTCCTAGCTTTGTCTACTACTATGTTAGGGTCGAGGTGAATAGGGGAAGATGAACACTTCTAGTAATGGGCTCCTGGCTTTGTCTACTACTATGTTAGGGTCGAGATGAATAGGGGAAGATGAATACTCCTAGTAATTAATAGGTTCCTGACTTTGTCTCATCTGAGTTAGGGTCAAGGTAAATCTAGGGGAAGATGATTGCTTTAATAATGCACCTTTGGTTAATGATAAAATGACAATGTTTTTTTTAACACTCCATTTAATCAGTCCGTTTAATTGTTAAGAAACGCCTAGTTATGAAATAGAAATTGCTTTCTGTTATAAATTAAAATAACGCTTCTCTCACCTTTAGCCACATTCAGGGTAACATTACTAGTTGCCAGGCCAAACGATGTGTTCAATACACATACGTAACTACCGCTGTCCCGAAGTTCTGCATGGGACACGTACCAGGATCCATTTATTAATTGTTTTGATACTCTATTGATATGGGTTCCGTTAAACTCTGAGATGTTGAAATATTTTGTGTTTCCATGAAGCCGCTGACCATTACGGATCCAGTAAACAGTGGGCTCAGGTCGACCTCTGTACTCACAGGGCAAAGTAAAAGAATGGTTTTCTCCTGCTACAATGATGCGTTTTGAGTGGAGCGGTTGAGGGGGGCCTGTGAACAACAAAGATAAATAATTGCAAACATTCTCTCTCATCTAAGGACCTTAAAGGTCCTTAGATCTTAAAGCTTTCAGAGCGAACACAGTTTAGTTTGTCATGTATGAATTTCAATAAAGTAACAACAGTCTGTAGCAATCAACTATGATCTTGATTATCCTTACAAAATGTAGATATGAAATCCGCACCAAGCATTTCAGCATTCTCCTTGTTCCTTTAACGTTTTTACTAGATCTTTACTTAGTTTCATAAATTTATCAATGTATGTTGTTCAGTAGTATGACACAAAGAATAAACAGCTGCCAGAAAATATTGGTATATGCCCCGAGCGGGAATTGAGTCCAAGTCTCCCTGTATTTTAGTCAGGAGTGCCGATCACTACACCATCAGGGACCAACGCGCTGGCAACGTAACAGTTTTGTTTCATTTATTTCGTTGAACACTGGTATTTCTGCTATCAAACATGACAGCATATTCAGTTGCAAAGATACTAAAATACCATTTTGCAATTTCAAACAAATCACAGTTATTCACAGCGTAGAAAGTATCGGATTTCATAACACAAAACTAAGACTTACCACAAGGACAAAAGCTGATAGCGTTAGTCGTTATGTTGGGCCCAGCTCCCGGTGTAGTCACGGCGGCCAACACAACAGTATAATTCCTACACTCGTCAAGTGATACTAATGACGTCGTTTTCTGTGACGTCACTGACGCATTCTTATAAAGTGCCTTTCCTTGATAAAGCAACACCTTGTAGCTTCTTAATATGCCGTTTGTGTAATTATCTGGTAATGGTGCCCAAGATATTTCTAGTTCATATCGGCTGCAAATAAATTGTGATTTCAGATTCCTTGGTGGACGACTTGGAACTGAGAAGAAAACCAGAAAAGAGTGCAATAGACTAAGTCCAAATTCATAGTTACGGCTAATTACAATGACAACAGGCTCATAATATTAGAGAGTAAAGCAATAGTATATACTGAATATAAATTTACTGTGGTTAAATAAAGATCGTTCATTCATTCATTCATTCACTCAGTCAGTCAGTCATTCATTCGTTATCTCTTTCTCATTCTTTTATTCTCTTTCTCTTTTGTTTCTAAATACCAATGATGTTTTACATTGCTTACAACTGTGTAAGATAACATTAAAACGAGAATAAACATGCATAAAAGGAATCTGCCGTCACAAAAACGAGTGGGAACAAAAAAATTCAAATTAGAAATGATAGACAGCTATTCAAAAAAAACAACAACAAAAAAACAAGATCCTTTGTAATAAAGGTCTTAAACACTCCCACAAAATAAACAAAATTCAAACTTACTTTAGTTATTAGTTGATGCATTAGCTCGACAAATGCTTACCATCTTCTTGAGTCCTAGTAGAACGAAACTTCTTTATCATAAATGGTTGGATGTAGAAACCAGCATCGTTTGTAGGCACAACCCCCACATAATACATCGTGAATGGTTTTAGGCCCGTTATGGTAAATGTTTGCTCGCGGAGAGAAAGTGTCGAACTTTTATAGTTTGATACATAATCAGTGACACCAACGGGAAGCCAGAAAACCATGTAAGAAAGTAAGATTCCTCTATGATTTTCAGGGGGGATTGTTTTCCACTGGATGAAAATTGTTGCAGGGGTAGGGGAGTAGAATTTCGTCAACTCACAAAGTGCGTTTGGAGCTAGAAAAAAGAAAAAAACTTCATCACAGAGAATATAACAAATAGATTCCAGAGTCTGTAAACCTAATACGATGGACGATGACTTCACACCTTGTGCAATGCACAGATGAGGTCATAGCTTAAGCAATGTACAGATGACTTCAAAATGCGGTGAGAACAAACCAGTACGCCACGAGTCGGAATCGAGTCACGTGACTCCTGCTGTTGCCACAATTTAATATACTTGTACATCAAATTATAGTTCATTTTATATATACTGAGATTTTCGCATCAAATTTTGCTGTGTGAAATAGCTTTTCCGATTGTACTTCGACCAATCAGAGAGGCGAAACGAGTTTCTCACACGTGAAAAACTCGATCGTCCAATCACAAACCACGGTTTAAGCGAATTTTGTTTTCGCGGGCTTTTTTGCGGTCATCACGGGTAATTTTGTCGGGCAGCTTTAACATGATAATATTTTCGCTGTACTCGAATTGTTCGTGATTCAAACTTATCAATAGCTAGGAGATATTTTTGAGAATGGCTGAAAAATCAAGAAGTTTTGTGTCTCTAGTCAAACCTATAGACATGTTTATCGAAGACCAAAAAAAACAAGTTTGTGCTTAATATTTTTTGGGCAACAATTTTTGATATTTTCTTTTAACGATTATTTTTGCTGCGTATATTAGAGTAAGCGTATGAAGTTTTACGGAGATAACAGGTTTTAAATAACTGAAATTAAGTAACAAATTGAATTTGCTAGGTTACGTGGGAAACCGTGGGTCTCTATTGAGGTCCTAGGAAGAAATTCAAAACTTTAAATGCATACTTCCTTCGGGAGTCCTATAAATGACTGGAGAGCTCCATTCACCATTTCCAAGGTTCGTTTGCGCCCTGACGTAGACAGTATATTTTGTATAAAACAAAAGATTGTGGATATCCGCTGAAGTAGCTTGAGGACCAGTAGAAAATGTATGGTTACTGTCTGACTTGTCTGTTAGTGTGTACATTACTGTGTAACCATGGATACTGCCATGCACTTGAAGTGGTGGTTTCCAGGTAACCCTTATTGCAGTTGCAATGACAATCTCCCTCCCTAACCTTGATACCCTGACTTCTCGTGGAAAACTTGTTAAAGCTGACGATTCGACGATGAAAAACGTTTAATGAGTATTTATAATAAATGGACGGAAAAGCAGTAAGTTAGTTAAAAAAATTTATAACTATCCATATAATACTCAAAGAAATTGACATGTTTCGGCATGCCTCATGTCTTCATCAGAATAACGAATACAAGTTGCACATAGCATATATAAATGCGATTGAAACAATAGAACATGTTAAATAAAGAACATGGTACAATTAATGGGGGATTAAAGTGATAGTTTTAAGTTAACATGTGTGAGTTGTTGAT
>JAOCNB020156839.1:0-10176 GCA_026546465.2 Palythoa caribaeorum | reverse complement strand
CATCCCCGGTGCACTCAGGCGCATCGCCAGGACACCATGCAGATCAAAAGACCTGCTAGGGAAACTACAAATCTACTCAGAATTTTGTTTTACCATCCCCGGTGCACTCAGGTGCATCGCCAGGACACCATGCAGATCAAAAGACTGGATAGCTCTTATTGGATATAATTAAACATTAGGGTAGGTAGATAAGGTTAGCAATAACAGGAAAAACAGTCAGATAAGACAGTAGTTAGATAGTTAGTCATATACAGTTAGACAGCTAAAAGGTTTACTATTAAAATATTATTAAACTTGTGAATTTTTAGATTATAATGTAACATACGGCCACATCAGCTGTACAGCTGCCGTTTAGTTTTTTACAACCGTGTATAAATAAAGGGAAAAAAATTTTTGAAACGCAAAATATATTGCTCCAGCTGTCCTTTTCCGGAATCTCTTCGGCGTATTGTATTTAATACATACTTTAATCCAGTACCCATATAATATTTTGGTCCTTTCGCCGATCCTCTTTGCAATCTGAATCGATGCGATCCATGAGTGCTGCTGTAGTTATAAATTACTCGATCCAAACAAATCACGAGTTGCCGCTTTCACTCTTTCACCGAACGACTTGAAAAGATCCAGAAACCTCAAAAGTAGTTCTTACTGAATTCAAAACCGAGAATTTTGAGCCTACCATCTCTAAAGCAATATTTCTCCATTTACTCACTCGATTTTGTTGCTTCCTTCCCCTCCGAAGGCGATAAGCACTGTTCGATGGCGTGTTTCCAGACAACTGCTCGGGCGGGAAATCCAGATTACAACCGAGTTCAAAAAACTAAGTAGCGCCTAACGCCGCCTGCTAGAACTCCAAATGGTGAAGCCACATCAACATACAAGTTTCTTTATCGTGCTTCCCAAAGTGAATCGTCAAACAAAAAACTTGCTTGCATTGTCCTTTGGTTTTGGCGCCATTATGGGAAACAATATTTTCTATACTCACTTTTCTGAACTCATTTGGAAAATGGACGACGAAAGAACTTTCTTTATAAAATTTCGAAAGTTGAATACCACACAGTTAGGTTGCAAGACCATAGCAGCAAGCTCGGGAGCAAAATCGCGATCAAAATAAACAGGCCATGATGTGATCCTGGCGAGCGCCGCGGCAAAAATAATTGAAGCATACCGAAACGCTCATTTACAAATTTAGCCGAACAGAGAACGTTAACAAACAATGAGAGTTGACTAAGCCGTCAATAATTCTATCAGCTCTAGAACTTTTAAGGTGACGAATTTCACACCATCATTGATGCCAAAGTCACACTGACGTCAGATCACTAGCAACCGGGGCCCCCCGTGTTGCTCTGAACATTTCATCATCTGGCTTGTCATGGGAATACTCTGGGAAGAGTCAGCTTATTGTCGCTCGAACGCCGAGGGAGGCGATTAGTGAAGGTAATAACGGTTGCAAAACACTGGAACTCAAGATAGAATATTTGTGTGGTCTTGAAAAATTCTTGGCAGACAAACCACAACCTGTGAGCGTGGCTGGAGTTGCTGAAGTCACAGGAGGTAAAACAAAGAACAATGGAGATAAAGATGTTGTAGTTGTTGATTTAAACAAAATTTTCAAACGTGAGTTTAAGATTAAGAGCCAGATATGTGTGCCTGGCGATGAGAACAAATTGTCTTTTATCAGCTTAGTTAGACAGATTGAATCAGGAAAAAGGGGATGCCATTTCTCCTGGCATGCCATTAAGATCATACTTACAATCAACCCAAGATTTGAACTTAGCAAGATTAAGGAAAATATTAAGATCACATTTTAGAGAAGGTAATGCCACTGATTGGTACCAAAGAATTGCCTCTCTTACCAAACTGGCAAAAGAAGATGTACAGTCATTTTAATGAGGGCATTGGAGCTACGTCAGATCATATATGCCTCCAAAGAAGCCGATGTTGTGATTAAATATGACAAGAAACTTGTATAATTTCCCTTTCTTCATTGTATTGAAACTGGGTTGTGTGATGACGTAGTGAGGGTGTGCCGCGTTAGACCTAAAAAGGGAAACTCGGGAAACCGACCAAGTCTACCACCCCGGGACAGGCCGTAGACCCGTCAGAACAAATAGGGTTCCAACCGTGCAATGGGTGTGGCAAATGGGGATCAAATGGATTGTTTAAACAATGTTGTTGGTGTAAATCGGTTCGTTATTGTTCTACACACTGCCAAAAAGGGCACTGGCCTGAACATTATATGTTATGTAAAACCATAAAGGAACTCACCCAGAAAGAACAGTGTACAGGGAAGGGCTTAGGGATAGTGCTGTTGAGGCCGTGTTTATCAGCCACATTAACCCTAAAGAGTAAGTTCATGTAGCAAGACTTATGGGACGGAAATGTTCAGTGGAATGTTTACTGACGGAAATGTGTTAAAGTCCCATTTCTTTTTGTAAACGAGGAACTAGAACTTCCCATCATAGGTTGCAATGTCATTGAATTGATTGTTAAGGAGGATAACTACTCAAATAAGAGCCTTGCAGCGAGCTTAGCAAAACGTTTTCGGCGCAGTTCTCCAGACAATATTTCAGCTCTCATCAACCTTCTCCAGACCAACCAACCGGATGAGCTTTGTCCCCTGAGATCTTCGAAAAAGCCATTTATAGTCCCAAAAGGACGAACTGTTCAAATACCTAGTCGTGCAAACACTGGACCAATTAATCAGAGAGTTTCGGTCCTGTTCGAGCCGGATGAGTTAGCCCACTGGCCAAGCAGACTTACTGTACATGAAGCACTGACCACTCTGAACAATGGCAACACATCCATAATTGATGTCCTGGTCACCAACAATACAGACCATAATATTACCCTTCCTGGCCGTACAGTCCTGGGGCGCCTGCAGTTAGTTCGTTTGGTCACACCAGTAGAGGTGAGGTTAACAGACACAGAGGTCACAAGTGTGTCGCTGGGGGCGGATTACCAGGCAGAGCAGAGCCAGCCAAGCCTGGTTGATCATTGTGGGTCTTGTTCGGCCCGAGTTGTTCCCAGAGACATGACTGACTGTTCATCAGAGAAACTCCCTGATGTGGACCTTAGTGGGCTGACACTAGACCAACAAGAGCTAGTGAGACAGCTCCTTCGCGATGAAGCTGATACATTTGCCAGAGATGAGAACGATGTTGGCACTGTTCCTGATCTAAAAACGGACATCCACCTGACTAGCAATACACCAGTGCAGAAGAACTATTTGTTTATTCCTTGACTGTATCCAGAGGTTAAATCATATCTCGAAGACCTTCTTAAACGAGGATTTATTCGCAAGTCGAAGTGACCCTTCTCCAGCAGCGTTGTATGTGTTAGAAAGAAGGACAGTGGAATGAAACTATGTGTTGACTATCGTGAATTGAACAAGAAATCAGTGTCAGACCGCCGTCCAATCCCACGAATGCAAGAGGCACTTGACAGTCTCGGTGGAAAGTCCTGGTTTAGTGTCTTGGACCAAGGGAAGGCTTATCATCAGGGATTTATCGGAGAAGATAGCCAACCACTAACAGCATTCATAACTCCTTGGGGTCTTTAAGAATGGATACGTATTTGATTTGGGCTTAAAAATACTCCTGCCAACTTCCAACGCTTTATGAAACATTGTCTTATAGATCTCAGAGACGAAATGCGTATTCCCTATTTGGATGATGTTTTTGTGTATTCAAAGACACTCCAGTAACACCTTGAACACCTTCGTAGAGTGCTGCAATGCTTGAAAAGTCATGGTGTGAAACTGAAACCAAGGAAGTGTAGACATGATTCCTCAGACGGCTCAGTTCCCAGCAGCCATCTTTACATACTAGATAACCTCCAACATTTTCTTCTTGGGCCAGGTGTCATTACTAAAAATACCAGCCGTGAGAAAGAAATTTGGGATCCCGGAAATGATCGTCCATGAAACAGCCGAATAGAAAGAAAATGTTTGGGACATGTTCAAAGCAGGGTACTCCAATGCTGCTGCCAGTGCCAACATAAAACACCAAGAGAAGTTGAAGAGAGAAAGGACCAAAGCGCTGGAGAGTGGACCGACGGCGGAGACGTACGAACATAATCCAACCCGTGTCAGAAATAATCAAGAATTTTTTTCAGCCGCGCGAAAGAAGGAAAGAAATATGATGAAGGACAGGCAAGGACAACCGCTGTGATACACATTTTTGTCATTTAGAAATGACAGTTAGTGGAGAAGCTTTGTCGTACCTTGTTCCCGTTACCCACTTCGCAAGGTGCACAAAGTACTGTCACTACTGATGTTGAGTCGAGGTTTTCAAACGTGAAATGGTGATTGAAAAAAAAAAACTAGGTTATAACTCTCCATTTATTGTCCACACTGATGCATCGCAGGATGGACTTGGAAGTGTACTCTACCAGGAGCAAAATAGTCTATTACGTGTCATTGTATATGCTTCCAGAACTTTGACTCCAGTGGAATATAATTATCATTTGCATTAGGGTAAATTAGAGTTCCTAGCCCTGAAATGGGCAGACAGAACAATTTAGGGACTCTTTGTACTATGCGCCTAACTTTGTTGTTTATACGGATAATACCCCCCTGACATATGTTTTGTCTACTGCAAAGCTTAATACAACTGGATTGAGATGGGTTGGAGAACTTGCTGACTTTAGCTTTGAAATTAGATAACGACCTGGAAAGTTGAATACAGATGCTGACAGTCTTTCGTGTTTCCCTAGTGACTTCAGAGCAGAAATGACCAGCTGCAGTGAACAGATCTTACCTGAAAAGTTACATGCGTCAGTGTCCATGATCAGTAAAATGGCAAGTGGAGACTCAATGTCCGACAATGTTAAAGAGCTTCAGCAAGATCAACATCATCTAGCCCCTGGTTGTAACCACATACGGGTGGCTGACATCGTGAAAATGCAAAGAGAATATTCAGTAATTGGTCGTGTTCTTGGCTTCATTCAAAACAAACAGAAACCGACGATTAGTCAGTAATACGAAAATTGCGGTGTTTTCCCTCTGTTTTGTTCATATTATTAGAAAGCTTGAGACTGTGCTACATAATTCTAAAGAATACTCTAGTTTACAATTAGAACTCTGTAGAACATTCCAGAGCACAATATAGAACCGTCTAGAATAATATAGAACGCTTTAGAACATTTTGTTAACATTTACAACATTCAGGAACTCTCTATCGAGTATTCAAGAAGCATTGAAATGTCAACAAAAACAGCATGTTTATTTCTATAAATTCAATATTTACATATTTTATCACTGCCGCAGTTAGCTAAGGCTATTCTAGGCAGGCAGTGAAAAACAAATAAACAAACAAACAAATAAACAAAAACGATATATAAGAGTATAAGTAACTATAGTTATCATGAGATACAGCGGGAACAATCACAGTAAAGTATATAGTATTGTTAATGTACTCGAGATAGTGTGAAATAAGGAATGAATCTTTAAGCGAAGCTAAACTTTTGAAAAAAGCTTTACCAAGTTGCCAACCTCAACATATTCATCTTCCTCTGAGAGCATCTGCAACAACTCTGAATGGATTTTTTTCTTAAAAAGGTGTTTGAAAAATCACGCATATGTAGAGGGATGCTATTCCAAATTCTTACTCCAGTTCGCGAAAATGAGTTTTTTGTTTGTTCAGGCAATATCCGGAACGTTTCATCGAACTGTGTATGGTGAACTTCATGATGAAATGGGCCACTTGGGACTTGAAAGAGTGCTAGCCTTAGCTCGTGAGCGATTCTATTGGCCTAACATTAGGAGACACATTGACCACTACATTCATAACATTTGTTCTTGCTTGAAGCAGAAGCGTCCAAACGTACCAAACAGAGCTCCTCTTCAGCCAATCATTACAACAGCTCCGATGCAATTGCTGTCCATAGACTTTGTTCACCTTGAACGAAGTTCTGGAGGTTATGAGTATATTCTTTTTGTGGTGAATCATTTCACCAAATATGCTCAGGTATATCCAACTAAGAACAAAACTGCTGTCATAGCCGCTGATAAGATATTCAGTTATTTTATTCCACGATTTGGATTTCCAGAATAACTTCATCATGACATGGGAAGTGAGTTTGAGAATAATTTATTCAAGCAGTTAGAACAGCTAACTGGAGTGATGTATTTACGAACTACCCCATATCACCCTGAGGGTAATGGAATTGTCGAGCATATGAACCGTACCCTTCTTGGGATGGTGCTTACACTCCCTGAGACACAAGACCAACTGGAAAGCCTGCGTGAATAACTCGATACTCATCACTCGACCGGATTTTCTCCATTTTACCTGTTGTTTGGCAGAAGCCCTCGATTGCCCATAGATCTCGTGTTCAACCTCCCAGCAGCACCAGGAGAGAAATCGCATTCTGAGTATGCAGAACAGTGGAAAACGGCAATGCAAGAGGCCTGCTCGCTTGCTGCTGAGTCCGTGAGAAAGACTGTCAGTCAAGGGAAGAAGAATTACGAACAGGCATGCGGTTGTTACCCCTAAAGATTTGAAATCGTGTTCTGGTGCGCAACCTCACAGCCCGTGGAGGACCAGGTAAACTGAGAGCATTCTGGGAAAAGGACGTGTACGCAGTTGTTCGGCGCCACGGTGACAGCAGTCCAATATATGTTGTGAAAACAGAAACTGATACAAGTCCTACTCGTACTCTACACCGCAATCATCTGCTTCCATACCCAGGCCGTCAGCACCACACACCAGCAACACAGCTGCGCAATATGATACTGATGATGATGACCCTTGCGATAGTGACAATAACGCTAGTTCATGTGCTGAGATTTCCCCAGTCCGTACAGAGGAACTTCCCCCCAGGAACCGCAGTTCGACCACAGAGGATGCGGCATCCAGTATATTTACCTATTCCAATGTTGGTGACCCAACATTTGTCAGGACTATCAGCAACGGACAAGGAACTGAAGCACCCTACCAGAATGTGCTTTCGCCAACTGTCTGTGTAGTACTACCTGGTATGGCCCATTACTGTAATTTTTATCACAGTCTTGTTTAAATTTTGTTTTACAATTGATATATTTTTCTTGAACGATGTTGTTTCTTTGGATTTCAACATAGTTTTACAATGATACTAATTGAACACAACTTATCTATCTAGGTAAGGATTTGAGATATTGCATGGACATAGTACGTGAAGTTGGACTGATCACCCTACTTTAGGATTTATCTTAGATGGGAATCCCAGTGCTGTGTTGCATGGATAGTGTGAACAGTTATTTAGCATTGTTACATGTCAGATGACATGTTGATGACATTTTTTTAGTGGAAGAGAGTGTTAAGGTTACAGAATAGGATAGAATTATGTTTTGCAAAATTGCGTTTGCGCGTCACGTTTAAATGATTTCGCTTGAAAGTGTAGTCCTTTCTAGAGTTAAATAAATGCAGATTCTTACTTTGTTGTCAGAATTAAGAAAAATTTAATTTTTTCCCCATTTCAAAGTCAAATTTGAAAAAGAACCTCTTGTTTGCCAAACGTTAACTTTCGCACCTATTTTGGTTAATATCTGTCAAAATGTCATTTTTCTAATCTTGAAAAGTAATACTTTAAAAAGGGTGTCGGGTAATTACAAGTTTTTAAGTTGTTCAAATTTGACAGCACTTTTCTTTCAAAGTTTAGAAAATACGTTAAATCAACTACTGATTCGGGGATAATTCTATTAAAAAACAATTACAAAAAATGTTGACAATAATTTCGCTTAAAGATTTTTGGTATATATATGATAAAAGGCTTAAAATCTTTAAAAATGATTGATAAATGAATAAACGTTTTCGACTATAAAGTCATCTTCAGATAAAATACAAACGAATGAAGCTAACTTTATAGTCGAAAACGTTTATTTATTTATCAATCATTTTTAAAGATTTTTAAGCCTTTTATCATATATATACCAATTACAAAAATATTCCCGACACCCTTTTGAACATCTGGCTATTGTAAATAAGCAGTGAAAATTTGGACAAGTTTGATTGAAACAAAACGAAGATATAACCTTTCAGAGTCGTCCAATTACCCAAATTTCTATATGTTAGAAAAAAAAAAGAACAAAGATTTCGCGGAAAAGGTAGTATCTTGCTGACACTTTAACACCTTTTCCAAGATAAAGTTAATCTAATTAGGCAGAGCCAATCACAGACGGGTCGGAAGTTCCATATGGATTGCCGGCTGTCACATACTTACCGCACATTCTGTTTTATATATCCCCGTATACTTGGCATGCCGCACCGTCACGTTGTATACTTTTCCGAGACGTCTCCTGTAATAGTTTATCAGAATGAGCAAAAAGGAAAATGCAACAGCATCGTCCCGTGGTTCGTAAAAAAGCCAACCTTTCCCGGTACAAAACTCATTAGAACTTTTGTTTTTCTGTTTTTAAAACATGGCCACCCCATAGCTCACAAAAATATTTTACAATTACACACGATTTGGAGTTGAAAAATATATTTGCGTACGTGACAGCGAACGAAACCTATAATAAATATAGGTAAATACATGTATTACAAAATCAAGCCTGATTCCTGTGCTTACCACAGGGAGACCGGGAAGTGTTTGTTTGCGGTCTGTACGAAGTGCTGATTTTGTCACGACTGTTTATCTTCGATGTGACGAGTCTGTTAATCGTCTGTCGATGGTTGTACAGGAGGTGTTTGATGTAAATGACAACCTGTGAAAGTTATTTCCGACAGACGCTGTACCCAAACACTCTGAAGTAATAAGATCATGCCTTTTTTGGGATAATTTGAACTTTTTGCGCGGCAGATACAAATTTTATTTCGATGAAATCTTTGCGCACATTTGCGCAGTGCTCGCTAGCGGTTTAGATCTCGGGATTCGCCGGTATGGTCGGGGTCTTTTGTAATATGCTTTACCGTGTTTTGTTTTCAGCTTGCCTTCCGTGGACAAAGCCTGCTACGCACTAAATAGAGCACTATATATGTTTATGTTGTGTTCCTCGTCGATTTTGTGAAACTGAAAGCAGGAATTTCGAATTGTTTCCCGAGGAAGTTCAGAGTCTTTCCCTTAAAGATATCAGATCTGAAAATTGCGGTTTTGCCATCCATTGAAGACATAGAGGCAAATAAAAATTACTCGCCTGAACTTAAGAAAAGAAAGGTTTGAGAAAAAGCATTTTCCATTTCGAATGAGCAGGAGACAGCGGCGAGGAAACATGGCGCGAAAAACCTTGCCGCCATATCATATATCAAAGCGTTGTTTATAAGAACACGGACGGAGGATTGACAAATCCGTGAAGCCAAGAATCTGATATGTGTTTAGACAGTGCCTCGCTTTCTCTTTACGAAATCGATTTGAGACAAAGCTATATATATATATTTCAAAAAACAAAACTAAAAGCTATAGTCATAGACATACCAAAGGAGTCCAGCTAAAAATTTATTATGTCCATTTTTTACACTATGCTTCGAATGCTATTGCCGGGATTTGAAAGTCCTTGTTGTTCATGTATTATTTTGTTTTGACTTGCTTATTGGAAATAGAGCAATTCAAGCTGATTTTAGTTTTTAAATTTTCGATTTTAACCCAGTGCCGTCATGTGTTTGAATTTATAGCACATGTTTCAATAGCACTTTAATTGTTGACAGATTCATCGCCTATAATTGACCGTGTTGACAAACATAATCTCCACGCCCGTAACACCATCTCCTTCCACTCTGTTTTCGCCTCTTGAGCCGTGTGAAAGCAAACAATGGAGCAAGCTGGCTGAAAATATGATAAGAAGGCACTTTTGAAAAGTGCATTCCAAGCACAGAAAAGGGACTAGCGGCTTGTAATGTGAATTTTTAAGTTGAACGCCTTGAATAATAGAAGAAAACTGACGTTTCGGACTGTTGTCCTTCGTCGGAGTGGAGTGTGATCAAACATGACGCCGTAGTACATGCTGTAACTAACAGACACCCGACACTTTGCACCACGCACCCAACCGTGAAAACTTTGACACGAAAGTAAATGCATTTCCCGTTAAGGATGAAAGGGAAACAGCACGTTTTGCTTCATATCTCGGTTAGTTTTAAAGGAATCAAGATGTGGTTTTCACCAAAAGATAGCACTTTTTTAATAGAATTCCGAAATCGAAAAGAACGTAAAACAGAAAATTAAAACTTTCGTCATAATCTGTAACCTTAAGTAGAAATCATC
>JAOCNB020156813.1:0-10178 GCA_026546465.2 Palythoa caribaeorum | reverse complement strand
ATAAGTGTTCATTGGGAAAGGACTGCAACCTCTCGTGTAAACCAATCTTTTTGACATCAGTTTTCTTCCCCCGTTCATTATATTTACCTTGAGTCGACTTCTGAGATCGATCCCTTACAATTGAAGCTCTTTGTGGCCCTTGACCTGGTAGAACGACTTGATTCCTCTCTTCTGAATCCTGAATTGACCCTGATGGCTGTACATGTGGGTCAAGGTTAACCGAGGCCATGTTGGAGTCGTATGGCAGTTGTGCTAGCTTACAAAATCCCCACGTGAAGTCGGATTAGAAAACAGACTCCTCCAAAAGGTCAACCGCGCGCGCAGAGTTTGCAAAAAAAGGCCTAGTAACTTAGCATTTCAGAACAAAGTCATGGGTCAAAAATTAAACCTTGCACTCTCAGGTCATGACTGCTCTTTGCTCTTTTTTCGTTTGATATTAATTATGGGTTTTTAAATAAATTCCCATTTGATTTTTTTAGATATATTTTCTTCAGAGAAAAAATAAATTAACTCAAATAATATATCATTATCCAATTAAAATCTTTTTGTGGTCAGTTTTATGTTCAATACCTAGAGCTTTATTTTTCTGTAAACTATTATTTATCTTAACTGTTATTTCAGTCAAAGATTAGGTACTTCACAAAATACTTTGTCATTTGAAAACTGCTATTATTAACAAATGTATACTATTTTTTGATACTATCATTTCCGAAATACCTAACATTACAATTGGCGAAGGTGCAATTTAGAGACATTTAGTGCTTGTGGTACCAATTAAACTCAAATCAATGGCGTCATTAGGATTTAAAAGATCTTAAAAGCAGCTACCATCAGAGTTGCGGGGCCACAGACGGATCGATCCTTCGACTGACCACTCTGTCTTAGGATTGTATCGAGACAACTCGAAGCCATCTGCTAATCTAAGGCAAACTCTGCGGGAAAAAAAGCATCTGTTGTGTGGTAAGTAAGTTTGAATTATTTCAAATCAAAGGTCATACTATTTCAGTAGCGAATCAGTATACCTTATCAATTGGCCTCAAGGTTTTCCAAATACAGTTCTTTTGGGAAATAAGGTTTTTTGTGTTAGATGTGGTATGAAATGACACGAAATACACGTTTTTTTTTTACAAGAGCAACTTTATAAGAACGACGAGGCTCAAATTGCCAAAATTTAAGAACAAGCTCAGGCTGAGGCTTGATAACTAGGAAAGATTTTGTGGTACAAAATTGACTAAAACTTAGCGATACAGCATAAACATAAAAACGATTCACTGTAAAGACTGCTCAACAAACAATGAAGGTAGCTCGCCTCTAAATTCAGCCGTACAATACATATGTGGCGCAAGGCGTTTCATTTTCCAATACCTTATTTTATTTTGTTTTTTCTTCATTAATAACCGATCACAAAAATAAAAACAAATTAAGAACAAATTGAGGCTGCATGAAATTGCCAAAAATTAAGAACAATGAGCCTCGGCAATATTTACTGGTTGTTATAAAAAAATGTATGTACCATTTCAGTAGCGAATAGACCTTATCAATTGGCCTCAAGGTTTTCCCAACACAGTGCTTTCGGGAAATAAGGTTCACACATGTTTGTACGGTTGAATTTGAGGCGATTTACCTTCATTGTTTATTGAGCAGTCTTTACAGTGAATCTTTTCATGTTTTATGCTGTATCGCTAAGTTTTAGTCAATTTTCTACCACAAAATCTCTCCCAGTTATCAAGCATCAGCCTAAGCTATGATGTTGTTATGATGTTGTAATGAAAAGACACGAAATAATGTTCAGCTTAAACAAAGAACCTTGTTTCCCAAGAGGACTGTAGTGTGAAGATAGTGAGGCAAGTGATTATCTGTTTACTTCTGGTGCGTACTTAAAAAATGAAAGCGCGTGTATTTTGAAAAAGCAAAATTACAAATGCAACTTTAGAAAAAGAGCAGGACTCGAAACCTTTTTTGGCCGAGACGTTAAAGGTTAGAAGGAAAATTAAATTTTGTGAGCTAAAAAAGGAAACTGACAAAATCTTAGGCTTAGGACAAAGTGAAAGTATAGAAAAAATTAATTTTGCATGCTGTAGTTGATTTGAATTCTTTAAATTCAAATGCTGCTTGATATTTTTTCAATTCAGTTATAGAAAGTAAAATCTTCCCCGCCAGAACCCCTGATGTACAAATGTCCACAATCTTACTAAATGTCTTTTGTAAAACGTGTGATGCTTTAGTTAACTAAACGGGATAGATATAGATTCATAAAAAATCATTTTATATAAACTAGTCGAATTTGGTAAAAACTGGCCTTTACGGTGTGTGTGCTAGTCGGAGATCAATTCCGGAGGGTTTGAATTTCAAATGAACAATTGTAAAGTTAAAATTTACAAGAACAAAAAAAAACACCTTTAAGTTTAAGAAATCCAGCTGCCTCTCTCATTATAACATTGAGGTGTATATCGCTATTCTGCTATACACATGGGATGTAAAATTTCTCCGGGAAACCTTTTTTTGTTAACTGACGTTGTTAATTTCTTAGCCTTCGTTTTCTATCGGCATTGTTTAGTGACATTTGACTGGTAGGAACTTGACTTTGCGTTCGTATTGCACCTCTTCACATTTTTATAAACGTTGTGTTATCAATATTATACTATGGTATTATGAATAGTAATACTTATTATTTTAGTAATAATAAGAAGAATAAAATATATATAATTATAATGATAGGGGTAATAACAGATAAGAATGGATATAATTATAAGTAATTATTACTGCAATTAACAATTTAACAAAATTATGGTTAATATAATTGCATAAATGGCATGTTTGACTTCTCCGCCGACCACTAATTGTTGAACGACAAAACAACAGATCTGATAAGTGCTACTTGAAAATCACACGAAAGCTGCATATACATAAAGTATTTATGTAATTATAAAAGGTTTGAAACTGAAACTAAGATTACTAGCCAGTTAATTATTTTCAAACCCAAAATTCCACTATCAAGTGTTTTAGTTTGACAGTTCATACCAATAAGTACAAAGTTAAAAAAGAATAATGATTAAAGAATATTGTTATAAAGTATTTATATCGTGTCTTTGTCCGGGGTTTTGAGCTGCCCTAATTTAGAAAATCACAATTTTATATTTACTAATTGCACATGCTGCAGTAGACTTAAAACTAGCGGATATAAAAAGGTTAAAGACAACTTTTGAGTTTTCAGTTGCTCTGAATTTTGTTGTCAAAAATATCATAAATAGAAACCTTCCTTCTAGATAAGATAATTTGTACACTCAAAAAGTCTACGTTATTTGGTAATCAAATACCCTATATCTTTACTTTATTTATGATTATTTCTAAGTACAATTAAATAGATTCAAAATTAAAAAAACCCCACAACTATACTATTGAAAGAAAAAAGGTATTATTACATTACTATTCGTTGGATTAATTGCTAATTATAATTGAGATATTTCAGTTCTACGAACTGAATACTATCGCCTGTCGGTTATACAATGCTAACCCAAGTTATTTTACTCGCGAATTCATTGGCTTGGCAGTCCCTTTCAGCCCCAGGCAATTTATCAACATCTAATTTCTCCTTACATAACTCAAACAAAATAATATAACTGGTATTGAGAAATAATGAATTGACCAAGTTCGAATAAGCTGTGGAAGTTGGAACGCGGAATTCTCCTAAATTGTTAATATTGAAAGTATGCAGCTCAATTGGGAGAATTAACCAACACATCATTTGTCGTGCTTGGGGCTTAAAGGGTCAAATTAATAAAAATGATTTGTCTTTTTTTCAGAACGCCATGTTTATACACATTTCAGGCTTTTTAGCCGTCTTCTTGTTAGGACCATGCGTTTGCGTTGTTATGGCACAAGGTGAGTTCTTTGATAGCTTGTGTTGTTATATCACTAGCGTACCTGATACAAACGATCTTCATTATTATTGCTTTAGACCGCTACACGCTTTTTTTTTTTATAAGAACCAGTAAATTTTGCTGAGGCTCGTTGTTCATAATTTTTTGGCGATTTTAGCCTCAATTTGTTCTTAATTTGTTCTTATTTCTGTGAGCGATTTTTATTGAGGAAAAAACAAAATAATACAAGGTATTGGAAAATGAAACGCCTTGCGCCACACATGTTTGTACGGCTGAATTTAGAGGCGAACTACCTTCATTGTTTGTTGAGCAGTCTTTACAGTGAATCTTTTCATGTTTTATGCTGTATCGCTAAGTCAATTTTCTACCACAAAATCTCTCCCAGTTATCAAGCATCAGCCTAAGCTTGTTCTTAAATTGTTCTTAGATTTTGGCAGATTTGAGCCTCGTTATTCTTATAAAGTTGTTCTTATAAAGAAAAGCGTGTATTTCGAAAAAGGTTGAAATATGCAACAATCAATACCATTGCAAAGAAAATAATTTGGGGAGTTAAAAAAGCCATCCCATTTTCAGTACGGCCATACACTAAACGTCCGTTTAAACGGATCAAACATGTTGTTCAAACATTATCCAACATTGTATTGTTGGGTGATCGTGGACTGTATTTGATCAGCGTTGAATTGTGTTGAATGCTGAAGTGTTCAAACGAATCCAACACTATCCAAACAATGTTGGTTTTCGCTACCAGGACCCATTGTTTTAATCACGCAAGCAAAACTGTTGGACGATATTGGATAAAAAGTTGAACAAAGTCAAACTTGTCCAACATCTTGCAACACCACCGTCCAACATGTTTGATCGTGTCGAACATGTTGCGTTCAACAATGTTGAACGGGCCTTTAAGTGGCATAGTCACGGTTCTGCGCCATGATGGAAACTCCAGCCGAAATATGACAGCAGCTATTGTTTTTCGTCCAATCAAGATTCTCCAGCGAGTTGACAGTGACAGTGACAATGACAATGACAGTGACAGTGACAATGATAATGACAATGATAATGATAATGACAATGACAATGATAATGACAATGACAATGATAATGATAATGACAATGATAATGATAATGACAATGACAATTTCAATGACAATGACAGCAACAATGACAGTGACAATGACAGTGGCAGTGACAGTGACAGTAACAGTAACAGTGACAATGACAATGACAATGACAATGAAAATAATAACAATAATACTTAGCCAATATACTTACAATATAAAGTATACTTACAATAGAAATTAAAATGTTGATGAACTGCTTAAATAGCTTTTTTTACCCACAGTATATTAAAAGGCCAAAGATCTAAAACTGATGTCAAACATATCAGGACATGCGTAATAGTAACCTTAGAATAACGTGTCAGAAGTTTATGCCCTCTAACCCCAGTAAAGCTAACTGATCCGTTTACGAGCCTAAGTGGCCCATTGGAGCCGGTGCTTATCCCCAGTTTCTGTAGTGTTAAGCGGATAAGAGTCGTTGACTCCCCCTGGACAGGACACTAATCCATCGCAGATTATTCCCCAGTAGAAGCTGGTACTCATTTTACCGACCTCGGGTGGATGGAAAGCTGAGTCAACTTTGGAGGAAAAGAACCCGGGACCTTGTGGTTAGAAGGCAGAGATCCTACCACTGCGCGTTAAAAATTTGATAAATGCTCACTTTTAATGCTTAGAACTGTATTCTGATCTTCTTGTTCCTTTTGGCAACCGTACACCTAGCCTGTTAAAACATCATAATTTGCTCAGTTTTGATTAACCCCAGTCTCTTTGTATAATTAACAGCCGCGACGACGCCTCCAACCTGTGGACCTCCGGTTGTATGCAAAGCACCATTTGTTCTTGGAGTTGATGCACAAAAATGTCCAGTTTGTGTACGACAAAGTAAGCCAAACGATTTTTTTATTTTTGTTTTTGAATCAAAAATTTGTTTCATGTGAGTGTGAACAGATGCACCGACTGGTCTGCATCTTGTTTTCAAGAAAAGGCAAAACGTGTTCATCTTTAAAACATCTCATGTTAAAGCATTCTCCGCATTGACACTGTCAATCTCGTTGTACAACAGAAACATTTTAAAAATTTGAAAATTGTATAGTCAGGCATAGTATTAAATATAAAATGTTTTAAAAACGTTGTCACTGACTAAAAGTATTTAAAAAGTATTTAAAAAGTTCCAAACGTTTCGGCCGATTATTTATGGCTTCTTCAGTGGAATGAAAAATAAAACTCGATGACTTCGATTAAAATGCAAAAAACAGTGAATTACAATGACTCAGAATTGTCTCTAGAAAAAAGGCAATTATATAAGGCCGGGATTGAAAGATGATCGTTTCCCGCGCTTTTGTCCCTAACGGAATACCATGCTTCGAGAAACAGCCTTTTGTGGTATGCGTGTCAGAGACAACGTTTTTAAAACATTTTACATTTAACAGAAACATTGTTTCACTGTTTTGTTACCGTCTACATTATCATCTTCACAGATAGTATTATGTAGCTATGATATTATTGTAAACAATGTCTTTCTCTGTTGATTCCAATAACGGATGGCAACCAAATTTGTCAAATAGCACTAAGTTTTTGTTAGTTTTAAAGACGCTAATAAGTGGAGCTCCTAATGCACTGCCGGTAAAAAATTGTGGTGTTAACTTTAAACATTTTTCCTCTAGGTAACATCAGCACAACGCCAACACCAACAACAGCGACAACGACAAACGCAAAAGATACGACAACGGCAAAAACCACGGACGCAACGACAGTAACAACCGCGCCGACGACAAAAACAACAGATAAGCCAAACGCAACAGATACGACAACGGCAAAAACCACGGACGCAACGACAGTAACAACAGCGCCGACGACAAAAACAACAGATAAGCCAAACGCAACAGATACGACAACGGCAAAAACCACGGACGCAACGACCGTAACAACAGCGCCGACGACAAAAACAACAGATAAGCCAAACGAAACAGATACGACAACGGCAAAAACCACGGACGCAACGACAGTAACAACAGAGCCAACAACAGCAACAACGACGGAAGCAGATACGGCTCCTTATACGACTTCTGATACCGCTCCTTATACGGCTTCTGATACGGCTCCTTATACGGCTCCTTATACGACTTCTGATACCGCTCCTTATACGGCTTCTGATACGGCTCCTTACACTGCTCCTTATACGACTTCTGATACGGCTCCTTATACGGCTTCTGATACGGCTCCTTATACGGCTTCTGATACGGCTCCTTATACGGCTCCTTATACGGCTCCTTATACGGCTCCTGATACAGATCCTTACACGGCTCCTTATACGACACCTTATACGGTGCTTTGTCCAAAAATTCGAACTTGTAATTTTCCGTATGGTCTTGGAAGAGATGCAAGAGGCTGTCTAGCATGTATCTACAATGGTAAGGCACAAAATGTTTTATTACAACAGTGGAGGCGGAAGATAAAATTTATTGAGAATGAGGGATGAAGGAAGGGATGAAATGGGGGAGGGTGGGTGGGGGAGATAAAAAAAAGCAGATTCTCTAATCACACTTAATCTCTATACACAAGACAGAATTTGTCCTATGTGTAAAAAGGAAATGGAGGACGAAATTCATTTCCTTTTACGTTGCCCTAGCTATGAAAGCATAAGGAAAACCTTTTTTTAAAATAATAAACTTATTTGGAAAGGTAAACCTCCTCGAATCAGAAGAGGCTGTATTTAAAAAACTTGATAGTCTGATAAATGAAATAACAGAATTTCTCCCTTCGGCCCTAATGTGACCTTAGTTTATTCAGCAGGTCTTTCTCCAATATTTAAAGAATTGTTCGTAATGCGTTGTATGTACGTGTTACATTGGTTGACGATAAAACTTTTTAAAATCTAGCCAACATTTCGATTGAAGAATAAACGAGTTTCGAATTCTCAGTTGCCGCTGACTACAATGACAACAGATCCAATTTGTACAGCTTTAGTCTCGTTTTGGTTTTAAATATTCAAAAATACTAGAGATAGAGAGAGCGAGAAGTAACACTTCCAAAAATATTTAACTTCATGTTGAGGCTAAGGATGTACAAATGAATCCGTTGTCATTGGAAGTCAGCGGTAACTTCGAATTCGAAACTGGTCTATAGGCATAATCTGCTGCCCTCAATGTTTTCCCAATACAGTCCTCTTGGGAAATAAGGATTTTTGTTTCAGATGTGGTAATGAGAAAAACACGAAAGAATGTTCATCTTAAACAAAGAATCTCATTTTCTAAGGGGACTGTATTGGGAAAACATTGAAGGCATTGGAGTTCTTGTCTACAAGGTATAATTTTTCAAAAAACGTCTGTCAAGAAAAATGTTTTTAAACTAATGTTTCAAATTAATTTTTTCTTACATTCGGATATTTTTACATCATATTTTGTTGTTGTCTTTGTTTTATCTGGAACATGCCGTTTTGTCATTCAGAAACTTCAAATCGTGTTCAGAAATGATTAAAAATCGGTAACTGTAGGGCGCCATTTTGGATCTCATAAACACTGTCTATGATAGATAGGGAGTACGGCAGCCAATGCGCGTACATCATTTGTGATAGATTTCTACTAATATTGTCTATAAACACGCGGTATACTGGTCTTTATCAATTTATTGTTCTCACTTTTACAGGCTATCTGTGTAATCGAGTCCGCTGTCAAAGGCCATATGCACGATGCGTTGTTGAAAGAGGCCGAGCTGTGTGCGAGTGTCCCGATCGCTACAGGTGTCCCAATAATGGGCGACCAGTCTGCGGCTCCAATGGAAAGACATACGACAACGCTTGCAAACTGAGAGCAGACTCCTGCCGTTTTGGTGTTTACGTCAGAGTTGCTAGCCAAGGACGTTGTAGTTGTCGTAAAACTGGATGCTCAAAACCCTATGAAAAATGCTACGGAGATCACTGCCGATGTCCACAGGCCTGCCTTTCTGTATACCGACCTGTTTGCGGCTCAGACGGGAGAACATACAGCAACAAGTGTAGTATGGAAGATGCGGCGTGTAGAAACAACAAGATGATCACCGTTGATTATCAAGGTTTTTGCTCTAGATGCTCTTGTTCAAGACCATACGCAACCTGCAAAGTTCTCAATGGCGGATCGCGACGATCTTGTTACTGCGATTTCACAAAAATCTGCCATTCAAGTCATAAATCTTACTTCCATAAACGTGATCCTGTCTGCGCTTGGGATCCAGATGGAAAGTGTCTCCGGTCATTTAGCAGTGAATGTGGTGTGAAGATTGTTTCCTGTCTACGGAATAAGATTTTGAGGGTTATCCATAAAGGTCGATGTTATTCAGGTGAGATCCAAGACTTATTTACATTTATTTGCCCCACGTCCTTTAAAGTGAATGCGCCTTATAAAGAACTCCGGGGTTGTTAAGCAAAGGTCAAAAATGACATTCACTCAGAATTCGTTTTCTGAAACTATACACACGCGAGTGAGCGTTCTTTTCCCAATTCTATTCCCGTTCCCGTTCTCGTCTATCTCATTCTGCTTCTCTTTCTTCTTTTTCTCTCTCGTTCTCGTTTTCGTTTTCGAGCTCGCTCTCGCTGTCGTTCTCGCACTCACTCTCGTCCTCGTTATTACCCTAATTTTAGTTTTCGCTCTCTAGCTCATTCTCGTTCTCGCTTTTGTTCTTTAAGGTGCTTTTAGTTGTAACTCTGTATCTTGTAGTTATTTGTTTATATTTTTTTATCTAGCTTTCCCTGGACGCTGAATGGTTTTCGTCTTGCTTTAGTGTCGCTAATCATGATCTGCATGCATATGATTCTATACTTTTTTTTATCAGGTTTCGTCTAACCGTAATTGTTTATAAGTTTTGACAAAACGAAAACGCGGTACTTATGCACTGATAACTAGAAAAACTACATTTTAAGCTTAACTTCCTTTTTTCTTTGTTTCAGGATTCTCAGCTAAAATTTGCTATAGGTAAATCTAAAAATCAGAAGACAGTGATCCTTTGTGAGTGAGATGAAAATTTACAGTACGATGTAATTCAAAGCATATTTAGCAATCATTGAATGAGGCTGAGTAGGATATGAAGAATTCTGCAGGTCGAGGAGGGTGTTATCATGTGATAACATCCTCCGAGATCTGCAGAATTCTTCATATCCTACGAAAGCCGAATTTAATAATTGCTTTATTATACATTCAAAATATTTTCAAACTCTTAAAGGAGAAAATGAGCTGAGAAATATTTTCTTCGCTCAAACTTCTAAACCTAC
>JAOCNB020156783.1:0-10179 GCA_026546465.2 Palythoa caribaeorum | reverse complement strand
GTAGCCTTATAACTGACCTCGCCTATCATTTACAACTACTAGTGAGGGAGAGCGGATCAACATTTATGCGATTATATCCGTGTAACCTGCACTAATACTTGATTTCACCTATCATGTACGACGACTTGTGAAAGAGAAAAGAAACAGTACGCACCACAATCAAACCGGGTAACCTGGGCTGTAACTTAATTTCACTTATCATTTACTATTACTAGTGACGGAGAAGGAAATAGTAGGCACCACAGTCACACCCTTGTAGCCTGCACTGATACTTGATTTCGCTTATCATTTACTACTGCTAGTGATGGAGAAGGGAAACACTACACACCACAGTCACACCCGTGCAGACTGCACTGATACTTGATTTCGCTTATCATTTACTACTATTAGTGACGGAGAAGGGAAACAGTACGCAGCACAATCCCACCCGTGTAGACTGCACTGATACTTTATTCCGCTTATCATTTACTACTACTAGCGACGAAGAAGGAAAACAGTACGCACCACAGTCACATCCGTGTAGACTGCACTAATACTTGATTTTCTCTATCATTTACTACTACTAGTTACGGAGAAAGGAAACAGTACACAACACAATCACTACCGTCTAGCCTGCACTAATACTTGATTTTGTCTATCATCTCTACTACTAGTGACGGAGAAAGGAGACAGTACACACCACAGTCACACCCGTGTAGACTGCACTGATACTTGATTTCGTCTATCATTTACTACTACTAGTGACTCAGAAGGGAAACAGTACGCACAAGAGTCACATCCGTGTAGCCTGTACTGATACTTGATTTCGTCTATCAGTTACTACTACTAGTTACGGAGAAGGAAAACAGTACACACCATAGTCACACGCGTGTAGCCTACACTGATACTTGATTTCGTCTATCATTTACTACTACTAATGACGGAGAAAGGAAACAGAACACACCACAATCACATCCGTGTAGACTGCACTGATACTTGATTTCTCTTATCATTTAATATTACTAGTGACGGAGAAGAGAAACAGTAGGCACCACAATCACACCCGTGTAGCCTGCACTTATTTTTGATTTCGCTTATCATTTAATACTACTAGTGACGGAGAAGGAAAACAGTACGCACCACAGTCACATCCGTGTAGAGTGCTCTGATACTTGATTTCTCTTATCATTTACTATTACTAGTGATGGAAAACGGAAACAGTACGCACCACAGTCACACCCGTGAAGCCTACAATGATGCTTGATTTCGCGTATCATTTACTACTAGTGGTGACGGAGAAAGGAAACAGTACATAACTCAATCACACCCTTGTAGCCTGCACTGATACTTGATTTCGTCTATCATTTACTACTACTAGTGAAGGAAAAAGGAAACAGTACACACCACAGTCTTATCTGTGTAGACTGCACTGATACTTGATTTCGTCTATCATTTATTACTACTAGTGACCGAGAAAGGAAAAAATACCTACCTCAGTCTCATCCGTGTAGCCAGCACTAATACTTGATTTTCTCTATCATTTACTACTACTATTGACGGAGAAAGGAAACAGTACACAACACAATCACACCCTTCTAGACTGCACCGATACTTGATTTCGTCTCTCATTTACTACTACTAGTGACGGAGAAAGGAAACAGTTCATATCACAGTCACACCCGTATAGTCTGCACTGATACTTGATTTCGTCGATCATTTACTGCTACTAGTGATGGAGAAGGGAAAAATACACACTACAATCACATCCGTGTAGCCCGCACTGATACTTGTTTTCGTCTATCAGTTACTACTACTAGTGATGGAGAAGGGAAACGGTACACACCACAATCACATCCGTGTAGCCCGCACTGATACTTGTTTTCGTCTATCATTTACTACTACTAGTGATGGAGAAGGGAAACAGTACACACCACAATCACACCCGTGTAGCCTGCACTGATACTTGATTTCGTCTATCAGTTACTACTATTAGTGACGCAGAAGGGAAACAGTACGCACCACAGTCACAAACTTGTAGCCTGCACTGAAACTTGATTTCGTCCATAATTTACTACTACTAATGACGGAGAAGGGAAACAGTACACACCACAGTCATATCCGTGTAGACTGCACTGATACTTGATTTCGTCTATCATTTACAACTACTAGTGACGGAGAAAGGAAACAGTACACACCACAGTCTCATCCGTGTAGCATGCACTGACACTTGATTTCGTCTATCATTTACTACATGTGGAGAAATTTGCGACCATTGTGGGAGGTTCTAAATTCTGCGGTGTCAATCATTGGAATTTCTCCTTGCATGCTATTGGCCAATTCACAATGGACTAAATTGACTAGATTGTATGCAAGAAAGCAAAATGGCGTCCAACAAGAGAGGAAAGCGATCGCTTGGTTTCTTTGCTGATTTGCACAAGTTGTCGACGGCAGATTTCGCCAAACCTTCCTGCCGTAAAAAGGCGAGAGCTACAATTGAAGGAGGCCGATTTTTTGAGGTCGACAGACTGGTGTCTGCTCGCAAGGGGAAAGAAGTGAGTTTATTTGCTTCTATATTGTGCCTCAAGTCAATAATTTGACCGCGATCGCGACAATTTGTGTCCTATTTTCTCAAACTTTTGTCTTAGAAGATGTATTGACTAAATCATAATTTTGCCATGATTTTTCTGCAAACTTTCACAGCTTTAGCGGTCGTTTGTGAAAATAACTGCTGAAAACAATATTTGGTCAACTAGCAAATTCTCCTTTACTAAACAACGGTAAAAATTCTATCCTGATTATGGAAAATTTGGTAATGACAAATTTATGTAATATACTATTCTGTTCATAGTTTTAGTTAGTTTCTGAAATGTACTCATGTATGCGACCTGAAATTCATGAAATAAACCAATCGAACTGAAATCCGTTGTCATGCTTACTGTGGCTGTGCCGTGTGGTACATATTAATTTTATTCGGAAGTCGTCGTTTGCTTGTTTTTGATAACTTTTGATTGTTATCATCTTCAAAGGGAAGAGAATATTTGGTCAAATGGACTGGTTATAGTCCATATGAGTGCACTTGGGAGCCTGAGAACCATTTAAATACAAAATGCCTCAAGTAAGTGCTTATTACTTGCCACTAGATTTTACAAAGAAAGTTCTTATGATTTGAAAATTTGGGCTAGGGCAGGTATAATTGAAAACAACTTTGTTTTGGCAGGTATTTCGAAAAACCCTTCCCAGAAGAGGGCATTGTATTTAATGAAGTGAGCCGGCTGCGGGTGGCAGTTGCACGCTCGTTGAAGACTGCTCGCTGCAGGAAACCTGTTACTGTAGAGTTCCGACAGGATGTTTTTAAATATTTATTTCATGGAAAGGGCACTGTGGACAGACAGTGGCATATCCTGCAGAAGGGTGACTTACGCCAAAAATATTTCCCAGAGATCTGGGACTGCCTGTTAGACCAGCATGGGCAAGGGACACGGATCCATTACCCGATAAGGATAAGGCATTTTATTGCCTGGTCTCCTAAACATTTTACCAAGACCAATGAAGGAGTCCATCCAGCAGCACAGGCTTTCCAGGAGAAAGTTACAGTAAAGTTTATAAAGGTTGCTGCCTGAGTAGCCCAAAAAGTTATTTACAAATTATCTTATAGCCATCTCTTGTTCTGTTTAATGAAATCTATTTTAGAAGGCGAAGAGCCACCAGGTGAATACACTTCTAAATAAATCATTATTATTGTACATGCAAGTCTGAAAACTGCAAAGTGGAGAGTGACAATGAGATATCTAGAGTTAGGACTTTTTTGTTTTCTTTGATTTCCTGGCTTGCTTTTTTTGTGTTTTCCGTCTTTGGGGCTGCTTTGCTTGTTTTGTAGCACTGTTAGCTGTATCTTGTGTTTCTGTGGGTCTTTCTTCTTTTTGTTTACTTATGCACTTTTGTTTCTTTTGCTTCATTTGCTCTTGTTTTCCTCCATTCCAAAACTCTTCAGCAACCTTTGTATATTTCCTCTTCCTTCTCTCTCTGTTTCTCAGTGCATTCATCCTGTGCTCTGCTCGGATTATATCTGCTGGAGTGTCCCAGTTGTTTGATTTTCTGTGGACAATGTTCCTTGCCACATCGTTGTTTTTCTCAACTCCTGCAAATAAAAAATAATTTCAGAAAATGCACCTATTGATGTTAAACCAAGGGGTGGGGATTAATTACAATATTTCCTTGCAGTGGAGGCTCCAACACTGAGAGAAATAATTGTTTCAGTATTTGCCTACAAAGGGAAAAGATACAGTGATTTCAGTTTTTTTATTACTTTGAAATAGCAAATAATACAAGATTTCTGATACAAAAGTGGGAGTTTTCTCATAAATCCCAGCCCCAAACCAATTATTTTATTAAAATAGTTAAATAATTTATACAATGTTCCCAAAGCCTCCCCCAGTGGATAGATTTTTAAAGTCAAACCTTGGGAACTAAACTGCTTCACATTGTTGAACTTATCCAAAGCACGTTGGAGATGATATGCAGCTCCATGCATGTAGGGAGTCACATTTTTCTGAGCATATCCTTTACGCTTGTTTCCCAAAGACAGGAATAATTGTATCCAGTCTCGTATCTGTGATGAAAACAAATTTTAAGTTTGTTAGATTGTATGTTCAACCAAGTCAGAAAGATATTGTTTGGCTGCTGTGCACTTAAATATGTCATAGCATTCATTGATTTTGTTACCCTATATGCATTACAGTTAGTGTTGAATAAGCATTTGCATAAAATCCTGGGCTTTAGCATGAAACTAAAGTGAGGCTAGTGTTTCAGAAACTATGGATAAACTAAATTTGTTTTGAGGAACACTAGCATCAGGTTCACACTAAATCCCCGGATTTGATATAAATGGCGATTGTATAGTTCTATCTTACCCTTGAGCCACAGCTTTCCACTTCTTCAGGCTTTTGAGAGGAAATTGTGTTAAAATAAAGGTCTCCAAAGTCCTGTAAAGACCAGATGTGTTTGTTACATATTCACATTGGTGATGATATTGGCATTTCAATGATAAAATCATTTTCATATGAATGAGAGAAATTTGTCAATAATTTTAAGTTTTTTTGTTCTGACTGTTGTCACCACTAACTAATAATATATGAACAGTAATGAATAGTTTTTCTCATACATTTACACCAGACCAATTAATAATACTGAATTTTGCTCTATTTTCAAAATGTCAATAATTTCACTAACAAAATCTATCAGAAATGTTTTATCAATTGTTATTAAGTTATAAGTCTAGTCACTGTAGTGACTGTTTTATACCTTCCACAGTTTTATAACAGTTACAGCAGTGTCTGGTTGGATGGCATCTGTGCAGTTTTCAAGTTTGCTTGGGAACATTTGCAGCAGCTTCTTCTTTTCATCTCCCATTAGAGATGTCCAGTCCATTTTCCCCATCCCTTTGCCATCTGCATCCCTTTTCTCCCATATACTAAAAGTCACCCCACAGCTGTTAATAATTTGAGTAAGTTTCCTTAGGTGGAGGCCCTTTGATTCCCCTTTCTTCTTGCCAAAGTCATCCTTGTCGTCCCATTCCATGGCATCCTCAATTATGTTTGACAGCAGCACATCAGTAAATCTCAAAAGTAGATGAAGCTCATCGAGAATGATGTGATCCAGTGGGATGTCAAGTAATGGGGCTTCACAACAGCAGAACTTGCCCTCAGATGCATACCGCTTAACATCTGCCAAGGTTAACACTCTTGTTGATTCATTGTAGTAGTTGCCTGGCTTTGACATATCCCACCTGTCGATAGTTTAAAAAATAAAAATAAATAAATAAAATATTCAAATCATATAGTAGACAAGTATGTTCTAAGAACTATATATATAGAAACTAATATAATGAGGCCTTTTTTATTTAACACCACAATATTATTATAGCACATGTATGTCAGTATTAAAATTGATATTATATTTATAATAATTATATTTATGAGTTGTCAGTAATTGTGTATTTTTATTGTTAAATGAATCAGAATAATTTTTTTTAAATGTTGTCATGCAATAATATGCTGCTACTTTACCTGCTGTCCTTGTGAATCGTGCACCACAGACAGGCATAGTTTGAGTTAGCTGCAGAACGGCCACTCACAAGAAGTAGAAACTAAAAAAAAGAAATCGAAACAAATATATAAATTATTGATTATTAAATCTTACTTGGTTTGCAATTTATACAGTACACATTTTTATTATTTCATAGTGATTATAGATATTTTTGATAACATGAATGACTATGGTATGTACATTTCTACTAATTTCCATTGCTAGGTAAAACATAAAGTTGAGCACCAAAAAATTGGCAGCACACATGTTTGCATTCAGAGAGTTTTACCTTGTAATCTCCACCTAGTAGTATCTCAACTGGCACTGTCTGCCCAGGGTTTATCTCTATTCCACCATCAGCAACAATCTGATTAATCTCCTCCCAGCAGTCTTTGAAATTTATTTTCATAG
The DNA here is from genome assembly GCA_026546465.2 of Palythoa caribaeorum. Taxonomy (NCBI): domain Eukaryota; kingdom Metazoa; phylum Cnidaria; class Anthozoa; order Zoantharia; family Sphenopidae; genus Palythoa; species Palythoa caribaeorum. Next base: position 3,705 of record JAOCNB020156783.1, on the reverse strand, counting down.
AGTCGTAACATTCAGACCCACTTATTACCGCTATTGTATTGGTACCTAATAGCAAACAGTACATTTCAAAAATTATGTACATACTATGTATAAAAAAAACCCAAGTGCCATATGGCTGCTTTCATATCACTGCTATAAGTAAACAAGGGTGCTAGAGAGAAGGGGTATGAATAACTGGGAGAATGGAACAATCTTCTACTATCATGGGACAGATTGGGCCATTCATAACATAATTTAAATCAGTATTACAGGAACATTAATGAGGGCCTCATAACCATCAAACATTAAAATAAATTATTAATGAAGTACCTCTAGCTGACATGGCATCTTCAGTTTTGTCAAGCAAGCAATAACTGAGAATAACATAATTGGTAAGCCGTGTCATCCGGGCTCCATCGCCACTGATTTTGACTTTTGCTGCCTTGCCTTCTGGAAGCTTTCCATCTTCTGCCTAATACAGAAATAATTATATATCAGCCACTTGCATCTGAAATTCATTGCACCAATGGAATTGCTAGTGGGTATGATATATCTGTATGGGGGAGCATTAGGAAAAATGGTGATCACCAGTAATTAAAGTTTTTATTATCTAGGTAGTTACACTAATGCACATAAATAAAATGCATTTATGACATTCATTTACTAAAATACTTACTAGTTGTTCCAATTGGTTGACAAGAGACTCTTTGAATGAGATCTGTGCACCTGGTTCTTCTCCTGGAGTTGGCTTTACTGCACAGGTACTATTCAGCTTGTTTCTACATTGTTTGATGAGGTATGATTTTGGCATTCCATCAACAGACATACTCAGCTCATGGATGAAGGCGTCCCCCACTGCAAATTTATCCATAAGAAACAATACTGTCTCTACTTTCCCTTTCTCTTCCTTTGGACAAAGTTTCATACCGACTTGCCTTGGAGGTGGGATCACTATTAGGTGATGGTGGTGGTGTAATAGTAGCTGCTGTCGGGGTTTGGGGATTAGCTGGGCGTACTGAGCTTGAAGTATCTAATGACATGGGTGGAGTCAGGGGGGTAGATGGTGGCGTTTCAATATTATTTGCTGTTGGTGCTGTTTTGTGTGGTGTTGTTGATGAACCTTTATTATTGTCTTCCCTCCAACGATATTTGCTGCCACTTGTATCTTTGAATTCGAGGCTCTCGAGCTTCAACCCAAATCGTTCAATGAACCACAAAGCTTTTTTTGCCCTGTCACCAAGATCATTCAGCCGTCGTGTTGCATAGCCCTTCGACAGGTGGGATTGCTCCTTCAAGATATTGGGGTTCTTAGTTTCTCTTTCTAATTTTCTGATGTATTTTCTCATGGCTTCGTTCTCCTCCTCAAGGCCTGAAACCTTTTTGGCCACCTTATTACTCATCTCTTCCTCTATTTCTTCATACAATTTCTTCTTTTCATCTTCTAGTTCCTTGTATTTATTCCTCCACTCATCGACCTCAACATTTAGATTGTGAAGGCGATTTTGAAGTTCGTCTAGTTTCTGTTCCTTCTGCTTCAGTTCTAATTCTAGCTGCGCAGCAGGTATTACATCGCTGACCTTTATGCTAATTCTACTCATAGTATCCAAGTGTTTTTGACGTCTTTCTCTAGAACCATTTTTCTGCAACTCCTTCAATTTTGAATTTACTTTATGGCATTGGACTTTAATGCGGTCTTCAATCGTTCCAGGTCTTGAGCTGCGTTTGATCCTTAGTGTCCCATCAGGAATGATGCCATTAAGTAGGTCAACATAACACTTGTCCTGAACTCTCAGCTTAGCCCACTCTATCAGGATTAAGTTTCGGATGGCTATCCAGCACACAACTTGATCACATGCAATCGCTTGACTTGCAATGTATGATAACATATTCTCTGGTGTGTGGCCATTTATCAGAACATCTACTTTTGTTGTAGTAAGCGGTAGCTCTGACATTTTAATCAGTCACGTCGCGTGAGCACAGCCAGCTATCGAGTTGCTTCAAGTCGAATACATTTGCACTGGAAATCGAAGTATAATTTGGCTCACAAAGGGCTTTAAGCCCTTCATATTTTCAAACAAAAACCCGAAAATCTATTTGCTTATGATAAACGCTCTAAAAGTGAAGTTTTTAAACAGAATACTGCCGAAATTCAATCAATTTAAAGCTTCTTTTCGGATCACTGAAATGTTTAGTGTTCGATCAAGTGACCCGGCAAAATTGAACTCTGCCGCGAATTATTCCTCGTCTCCAGTGCTTGTTTTATACATTTAACGGTAGAAAAAGACCAAAAAAGCCTGGAAACAATCCAAACGGTTGAAGGACTGGTTACATAGTTGTTTTGGAAGGAAAAATGGTCGAAACAACACATTTTAAGCGAGAAAGAAGCAGTGTTTCTGCTCTTGTTTCGAGCGCTTTTATTAACAAGACCATGTTTCGGCAAGGGCACCCACTTGCAAACTTACTGGAGATTTGTGTTTCAGTACCGAAACGGATGTTTCCTTTGGCTGTTTTCTGAAATCGTCCTCTGGAAATATAATTTATTTGGTACCGGAAAAAGATGGAACCTCGAAGATGCAATGTGGTTTTTGACCCGAAAATCGGTATCTTTGGGTTCGACTTCAGGTATTTCGTCTGTTGCGCCACTCATTCTTTTGCAGTTGTGACACGATATTTATTCGTACCTAAATTTCGCTATACCGAAATGAATTTACACTGGAAAATTCTAATTTTTGGCCCTGATTGCAGATTTCGTCGAGTATAAATTAAATCAGATGGAACCTCCTGGTTTCTGCCCTCGCATCAAAAGGTACGTGAATTTGTTCGTCCGGCTTCACTGAAATATCTGTTATTCTATTCGACATGACTGTTTACAAAATCTTTCTAAGTTAACGCGCCTACCACGCGTGCGCGTTCGTAATTTCTCCACATGTCTTGATTCAAGTGTATCTTAGGTTGCTAAATATTTGCACAGAAAAACCGGAATTTTCAGTCAGAAATTCAAATACACCGGGAAAGTAGTGTTTCCGCTCTTTTGACAACTTGATGCGTGGTGTTCAAAAAACAGTTCTTGTCAATCTCTTTTAATAGACCATTTTACGATTAATGTCATGTATACGTAACTTTTGATAAATACAAAATTGCGAAAATCAATCGATAGTGGTGGAAAGAGCTCCTAAAAATTTCAAAATTTACCATTTTCGTTGGTGATAGGACAAAAACTTGCAAATATACAGCTCAGTTTAAAATAGGTAATTGTACCTGTTACCGAGAGTTTCCTTTCAGTTTGAGAATCTAGTTAATCAAATAAGTCTTTATTTGGCTTCAAAATTCATTTCCAAGCGACTTGTGGTTTCGCAATTATTTGTGTTGCTTTAGTTCCTTGTAAGGAACTTTCATTTCCACCCGTGTCTGAACTGGTGCTTTCATTTCCAGTCAAGGATCTCCACCTGCCACATATAATTCGCTGGTATTCCCTTCTAAATGTGGGACTCGAAATTCCGTAGATGAAGGGGTTCACAGTGCTGGAAATGAACACCAGATAACCATAGGTGAGATACAGCTGTCTGGGTAACACGGTATCACCTTGAGTCACATCAACCAACAGCATGCGAAAGCAATAACAGCTCCGGCAAGCGTTTTTGTTACCTTGGCCTCTTCCACGTTTGCTGCTAATTGCTTTCTCTCTTCTTTGTTCATGTTCTTATTTTGTGGTCTAAAACGTCTGTT
>JAOCNB020156741.1:0-10180 GCA_026546465.2 Palythoa caribaeorum | reverse complement strand
AAGAAATGCTTGGATAAAAGGATAAGAAAGTTGATAGGGCCTGAAAATATTAAACAACTTAACTAATTACTGACAATAAACTTTTAATTATGAAGAAAAATAATCTGTACTGGGGTTTGGGTTGGCTACATAAAAGTTGTTATACTGGAAAAAGAAAAAAGATAGAGTTTGGGATAGTCATATAGCTTTGCATTTTCAAAAATTGTTTTGGGGTTTGGGGTTTGGGTAGCTACATAAAAGTTGTTATACTGGAAAAACTTTGGGATAGTCATATGATTTTGCATTTACAAAAATTGTTTTGGGGTTTGGGGTAGCTACATAAAAGTTGTTACATTGGAAAAAGAAAAAGGAGAGAGTTTGGGATAGCCATATGATTTTGCATTTACAAAAAATGTTTTGCTTTTACAAAAAATGTTTTGGGGTTATAGGTTGGGGATAGCTACCGGTACATAAAGTTTGTTATACTGTAAAAAGGAATAGGATAGACTTTGGGATATCCATATGATTTTGTATTGACAAAAAATGTTTTTTGGGGTTTGTGGTTTGGGATAGCTACATAAAAGTTGTTGTAATGGAAAAAGAAAAAGGAGAGGGTTTGGGATAGCCATATAATTTTGCATTTTCAAAAAATGTTTGGGGGTTTGTGGGTTTGTGGTTTGGGATAGCTACATAAAAGTTGTTGTACTGGAAAGAGAAAAAAGAGAGGGTTTGGGATAGCCATATAATTTTGCATTTTCAAAAAATGTTTGGGGGTTTGTGGTTTGGGATAGCTACATAAAAATTGTTGTATTGGAACAAGAAAAAGGAGAGAGTTTGGGATAGCCATATAATTTTGCATTTTCAAAAAATGTTTTGGGGTTTAGAGTTTGGGATAGCTAAACAAAATTTGCCATACTACTTACTAGAAAAAGAAAAGGGATAGAGTTTGGGATAGTTATGTAATTCTGTATTCTAAAAGGCTCTATATGGTTGTTTTTTTTATATATTAAAAGGCTCTACATGGTTGTTTTAGGGATAGTTGTGAAAATGTTTGTTTCACTGGAAAAAGTAAAAGGATAGAGACCAGGATAGTTATACAATTTTGATATTTTTGAAAACTCTAAAGGGTTATGATTCAGGATAGTTATATAATAAAGTGTTTGGAAAGATTGAAGAGTTTGGAATCGGGGTAGTTAGGTAATATTTGTTTATGGGGAAAGAAAGGTTGAAACAAATAATACATTGGTTTTAGTTCTAACGTAATATTACTTTTCTGTTGAGTGGCCAACGTTCCTACGGCGGGTGTTTTTGTAAAAACATTGTAAGCTATTTTGGTTAGTAGATATAATAATAATATTAAAAAGTAAGTATACATACCTTAATCTCTTTTGTTTTTGTATGTTCCCAATCCAAAAATATCAGAGAGGGAAAAACTAAACGTTAACTTTGAAAAAACTTTGGGGAAAACTATTTTTGGGGAGATGGTGTTGTCGTGATGTCTGTTTGCGCGCGCTTTTTGTTCTGGGGCCTGGGGTAGGACGCGTTTTTCCCGCCCAAAATGTGGAGTCCATATGATGCTGACATATATGAAGTATTTGATCGAAAACTGTTCGTGTTTTCTTGAACTATAAATTTCTTCTGTGGGTTGAGTAGAGAATTGTCGAGATGATTTCGTATAGTTTTACTGGAGGAAGTGGTACAGTCTTGAGCCAAAAATCATTCACAGTGTTTGTTTTCAGTCGTAGCATGTCAATGTACAACAGATTATGTGTTTGGAAAACAATGTATTTCTCATGAATCGAGAAGCACGAAAATTAAAATCCGTGAAACGTTCGTCTCATTTTAAGAAAATCCTGAATCGTACCAAGGCGTCCCCTTCCCTTCCCTACTAATGGTAGCCAATTTGCCACAGGTTGGTAGAAATTCAGTTCTGGCAGGTAGGTTTTCGATTTCCACTAGCCACTTTGGCAGGTAAACAAAATGAAATGGACCGAACTAGTTTCTTTGTCAAGGAAGACATCTCGGAATTTCATTGTGGACGTATGATATTATAACTAGCAGGCAAGTGTTTGAGGTGCTGTTCAACTTGTATGCAAATTTAACACTGTTTACTTTGCGTTGTACGACATGTAATTGGGTAATTGAACATGTTAATATGTTGAAAGAAATATTTGACAAACAACACAACTATTTCTGACAGCACATATCAATACTCTGTTTTTACACGATTTGTAGAACAAAACATGACCAAGCCAACATCAGCGTTAGCTTGTAAAACTGAGTGTTTTGGCTAGTAAGTTAAACAAAAATCCGCATCTTCAACTCACACATCAGGTCAGTCCTGTTGTATGGGGCAGAAACGTGGCAAACAACAAAGACCACCACCAAAAAAGTCCAAACATTCATAAATGCCTGCCTACGCAGAATCACCTGAAGATTCACTGACCAGCCACCATCAGCAACACAGAACACTGGCCAGCCACCATCAGCAACACAGAACACTGGCCAGCCACCATCAGCAACACAGATCCCTGGCCAGCAACACAGATCCCTGGCAGAGAACAAACAAAGTGCCAATAGAGGAAGAGATCAGAAGAAGATGGCGGTGGATTGGGCCCACCCTGAGGAATCCACCAACCAACATCACCCGCCAGGCTCTGACCTGGACTCCCCAGGGAAAGAGGAAAAAAAAGGCCGACCCAAGAACTCCTAGAGAAGAGACCTGGAGGCAGACACCAAGCAGACTGGCTGCTCCTGGAGGGAGCTCGAGCAATTCACCCAGGACCGTGGACGACGGCGGGTAGTTGTGGATGGCCTATGCCCCTCTAGGGGCTCATAGTTCTTATTTGTTTAAAAAGTTAGTTTGGTAATGGCAAAAGGTCTTTCGGTTAATTTTTCATAACACCATTAAGAAACATATTAGTGAAAAGTTCAAAAAAGTTGTCATTAAAACCTTCAATAACTGGCTCAAAGAGTGTTGGAGTTTTTCGATGTAATCCTGGGAGCTCTTCCAGCTTTGCTTTCTTATACATTAATAATCCTTCATTTATCCAGACCATGTTTTTCACTCCATCATCACTTTTGAAATCCAAAGTGTTCAATTGATAACATATAAGAGATGTCTTAACACCATTAGTGGCAATACACTGTGCCGCTAAGGGTTGTTGAAGAACGTCCCCCAATTGGTTGTCTTGACAACTAAGTGCTTTGGCAACAAGATGGGCAAATACGAACATGATGCCTGCAAATCAAGTACAGATCATGTGACCAAATTATGATATTTTGAGCCCTAGAAAAAATAAAATTTACAATAAAATATGACTAAGCTTTTATGGTTACCATATACCTTCAGGCGTGTTTTGCATCAAAACGATACAGTGCTGGCTTTCGAACTATATTAAAAATTTTGAATTAAAGTGAAACTTTAGATTTTTTACGTTCTATAAAAATAAACAACAAAATCGCCTTTAGAAAGTTACAAGTCCAAGCAAATTATTGACATTTAATGATTTAATCAATCCGCCAGTTTTCTGACCAAAAGTGCTAAAAAAACGTGACATAAAAATTATTCAATTGCAGAGAGAAGTTATGGAGCTTTTTCAAATTGGGGTTTAAAAAACGTCTAGAGACCGTACAAAAATTGCTCTAAAACAAAAAGTTTTTGACAAAAAAAACACAGACACATTTTTGTTCTTCATAAATTAAAGAAGCTACTGTGAAAATTTTAGGGGAAACGAACAAATTCCCTTTGAGTTGAACTCTCAAAAGGCGATTTTGTCGCTCATTTTTTAGAGAATGTAAAAAAACTAAAAATTCATTTTAATTCGAACACCCCTGAAGGTATACGGTAACCTTAATAATATATGACTAACTAAATTTATTATTTTTAATGCACCTAAAGCATTGCCTGAATTAGAAATACTGACACAGATGTTTTAAAATTGAAGTTAATTCAAAACAAAAATCCAGAATTGACACTCAAAACAATTTTCTGCAAGAAGAAACAATTGTACAAACAGAAATTGCTCTGAAAAAATTAGGGTCGGTAGCCAAAAATTAGGGATGGTTGGTAACCGGAAACACACAATTTTTTTTGTTTGGCCTAAGCACTATTTGAGATATGTAGAGTTATGAATAAACCAATTGAATGTCAAATGAGTGTCAGTTGTGTGCTTTCTCTCATACTGGTAGCGCTGGAGCTTAAACTGAAAACACAAATGAAAATTTTGCTATATACTCAAAACCATTATTTATAGAAAACGACACAACCTGCAGAAAAAAGCTTCAAAACCTTCCAGAGTAGAACAAATCCGGGCAAAGAAGGAAGGGATTAATAAGCGTTTGAATTCTGACTCTAGCAGAAGTGAGTTGAAATACATTATATTGTACTGAGAAAATAAATTCAGTAATACAAATTCATTTTGCGTATTAAACATGGCGAACATAGAAAAATTAATTAGTGCCTGAAAATATCATAGAAAGAATATTTTGGTAGAGCCACTCCACTTCTGAACAAGATTTGGAAGAAAATAGCTGTCATCAAACAATAAAACATCTGGTACGCTGTTCCAACCACAAAGACAAATTCAAACAATTATTCGATTTTTGACTTTATTGCAGAAGTTTTCAAAACTTAAGGACAAATCACAAAAACTAGCTTATTCTGCAATCTTCTATGAGGTGAGAGATCTTTAGTGAGTATCTGAATGATGCAATACTCTCAGCAAATCAATTTTGCAAGAGTGATGGTCAGCCAGAGTTATTGCTCAACTCAAATAACAAACCCTGCTAAAATGACTGAAACATGGAAGGCTAACTGGCTGCCTTGCTCAAGGACAAACCCAGTGGTCTGGCTTGGGTTCAAACTCACAACCTTAGGTTTTGAGTCAGATACACTTACTGCTTATCCACTGCATTGCCAACAATTTACTAAAAAAGCTATTATATTAAATCCATTTACGAGCCTAAGTGATCCATTGGAGACAGTGTGAATCTCTATTTTCTGTAACATTAAACAGATGAGAGTTATTGACTCTCCCTGAGGGGGAATAAATCCATCGCAGGTTAGCCCCCAGCAGAAGCTGGTACTCATTTTACTGACCTTGGGAGAATGGAAAGCTGATTCAACTTTGGCAGAAAAGAGCGAGAGCGAGAGCGAGAAGTCCAACAGGAATGGGATGCTGAAAGGAACAATTTAAGAATTCAGTTAATTTTGAAAGGAAAAATTTGTTGTCTCAAACATTTTCACATTAAAAGACTTTAATCTATGAAATTAAACATAGAAACTTTTGTGTTAAATTATCACTGATTGAGTAGTGAAACCATTAATTGATGAACTAACACTCAGACAATTTCTGGTGGGTCAAAACATAAGAAAACTTCGAAAGTTACATACATCACTTTATAGACAGACCATGAGTGTACATATAATTATGTATACTCAAGTAAAGAAATTTTAAATAATTATGTACACTCAAGTAAGGAAATTTCAACAAAACTATAGAAAAATGAAAGCACGTCAAACTTAAAAATCATCAAAGATTTTTGAGAATGAGAGTAAATTTATTCAAATGTGCTTTGAAAATATTGAGGAAAAACTTTTAAATTCTCAGCAATGTGTTGAAAATGTACATCATCAGAAGTTCTAAAAATCAGATTAGATTCAATAATCAGGATGCGCAGGGTAACAGATCACAATAAGAGTTTTTTGGTAGAAGAACAAATCACAGATTTATTTTTGATCCAATAATGGATCACAAAAAAAAAAAAACCTTATCAGGGTTCATACTCTTCTGAAATTCCATAACTTTTTCCATGATCTTTCACAATATTTCATGACCTTGCACTGTTTGTTTCTTTGCAAAAATACATCAATTACCCTTTTCCTGGCATGCTAGCCAAGATGAAAGAAGAGAACAGCTAATACTTAGCGGTATTTGTGCATATGAATGAGTTTTTCATTATTTATGTTATTTTTTTTGTACAATCCTATCTAAACATATATCAATGCCACCATGCTGGCAACATAGCAGTTAACGTGATTAGATGAGTTGGTTAACCAGTCTATTTCAAATAGAAAATGCTATGCGTGCAGTAAATCGTACGCATGATTTGTTTCATGCATGTGATTCACACTTGTTCATATATTTGATCTAACTTCTTATGCTGTATTTTGGTGCATTTTAAACACACTGCAGTTTATTATATTTTAATTGTTATCAATGAATTATCAATCAAATATTATGTCAAATGAATACAGAATTACAATGTCTTGAAAGGAATTTAACCAGACCATAGATTATAAAGCATATCTCATGAAAACGACAACAGTAATTGTATTTATAGGAATTCAATCTGATTGTGACAGAAATGTACACTAGCTCCAAAATGAAGAAACGGACATCTCACTTGAACAATCTTTCGCATGCATAATCCTTCCCATGCGTGTGCACGTGTGCGCGTGCGATTGCACAGTCATGTTAAATGAAATAGACTGGTTAACGCGTGAGGATTCCTGGGGCCCAATTCTTTTTTCTGAAATGCAAGTGCGGCCTAATACTACTGGAGTGTGATTTGCCTTCGACATAAGGCTCAGATCAACTGAATAATGCTCAATCCTGTCTAAATTGTATCAATTTTCCATGACTTTCCATGACCCTAAATATAGCATCTTTTTTCTCCTTCCAACACAATCGTCTGAAAAAATAGGTTTGAATGCCCTGACCAAGACTTGAACCTGCATCTACTGGTTACTAGTCAGGCGTGATAACCACTACACCACCGGGACTCACTATGCTGGCAACATAGCAAATTACGGGGTATAGAGTTATCGAATGAGGATGATCCCTGGGTCCCAATTTTTTTCTTCACTCAAGTGTGTTCTTCTGCCTTAGAACCTTTATACAAGAATTAATACAAAAAGGAAGGAGCAAAAAGATGCTATACTTATTTCTAACTTTGTTGTTGTTCCCAGGCCTGGAAAATGAAATTCTAAAATTTCATGATTTTCCTGGTTTTCCACGACCCGTACGAACCCTGTTTATTATCCTGAATATTTATTTATTTACAAACATTGTGGGACCTAGTCTGGTTCCATGGAGAAAAGATAATAAGACTCAAGGTCCCTTACAAAGATCTTTCTCCAATGGTCAGAGCAGCAATGACAGAAAAATTATATAAAAAAACAAAACACTACAAGTAAATAGGAGCAATTATCTAAAACTAGAGAAAATCTATAACTACACAAAACAAACACATAAACTAAATAATCGCAAATTAAGACTACAGTAAAGCAGAGAACACAGGCGCCCCAGCAAAAATTATAAGATGTCTAGCAAGTGCAAGGAGAGAGCAGGTTAGAGTGATGACATAAGGGACAGATTATATGCCAGGAACGGATATTTTGAACATCAAAAATGTCTTTGAGATGATTGAATAATGATGGCACTGAAGGAAAAATAATGACACTTGGTGCTAAGAAAAACAAAAGGATGTTGCACTATTTTGTTTTGACCAAGGTAGAACACTGTATACTCAGGGGCAGATTTTGAGATATGGACAGCGGGGTAGGGGAAAGGGCTTGCATCAACTAAATAGTGTGAGCTTTTAGGGGGAGGGGGGTGGTGTGGGAAATGTATTGAAATCAGTACCTTGTGAGAAATCTCCTTGACTCAAAGGGAAAGGGATGGTGGGTGTGGGGTAAGGGAAACATGGCCTCCACATATCATAACTGATACTTTATAGTTATACCTTGTTGCATGGCTCCAAACTGCTTTCTGAAGATTTAGCATCAAGGGTAGTGCACTGGAAAACCTTGTTGATCTTTCCCCTGTGTAACTAAACACTCGGGTCTGAATAATGCTTCGTTTGAAACTGTTCATAATGTGCTGGTGCAACAAGTCTGAGACAGATTGCTTTAAAGTTTGGGGCATGTCATCCATAAGCACGGACTTCGTGAGGTACATAGCTTGAACTTCTGACTCCATCGTACGCGTTTGAGGGTGATAAATGTAAGGGTTGGTTGCTGTGTTTAATCCACGACCTCTTCTTTTACACAGCAAACAATGCAATACTTCCCTTGACCCATAATCTCTTTTAGAAAGAAGGGAAAATAAAGGACGAATTTTAACAATTTCTGCCGCCATGATGGTTTGCATGCTCATCAAAACGAGGCAAGCTGTTACCCAGTCCTCAGTTCTGGATTGTTGAAAACGAGGCTATGGTTTTTCTTTGTTGCTGTGTTTCTATAGCAACTGTCAACAGTAATACGATCGTCTGTTTTGCTGCAGACCGGCCATTTTCTTTTTGAACGAAGAAGAGTAGTTGCATCAAACATTTCTCTAATATTTTATAACGCAAACATAAAATGGTAAGTACCTACATCGATGAATAACTATTTCTTGCTCTATTTTTGTTAAAGGCTTAATTATGTTATCGTGTAGTTTCCTCGATTGGTCGAAATTTCGGCATTTGCCGTAGTCAATGCATGAGAACAAGATTACAGTCAGATGTTATATTCGAAGTCTCTCTGTGTATTTGCAGCCGAACAGTACTGTATTATCCGTTGATTCAGCTGGATCACAAGGGTCTCGGAGATCATATAACAAACAATATCACACTGTGAGCAAAACATCGAACGTGGTAAGTTACTAGACAAATCCATTCTCTTCCAAACACAATTTATGTGAAGCTGTGAAAGAGTGAAAGTTGATATTAAACAATTTTGCATTTGCTTACAGGATGAGACGCTGTTTGGCTCTCCAAAGAAACCAAAACCAAAGCAGGAAGAAGAAATTCTTGTGACTAAACGACGAAATTCGCCGAAATTGTTAACGGGTAGGTTTAGTCCTCACTTTGTAATATCTCTACTCTAGAACCTTAATTTATGTGTACACTAGTTATTGAAATCTGTTTGGTTTGGAGTTTTGCATCTAAGGTTTCTTCTTGCTACATAAATCTGGACTTAATACCGAGCTGTGACACAATGTTGATTATTTTGCAGGGAGAAACTCGGCCGAAAAGACCAAGGAACCCGAAACTATTCAAGTTATAACGAAAGATTTGATCCGGAGACTGAGGTACCTTTCGAACTACACATTTTTAATGAAGGGATATATATATTTATTAGATTTTCGGATATAGTGTTTCTATAAAATTCTATAAGGTTTCTATAAAAATTTTTGGAGGCGTATTCTACACCTGGTCAGGTGTACAATATGCCCCACCCCCCCAAAAAAGTGCCTTGGGGAGTGTATTCTACACTATATCCAAATTTTCAACTTCGAATATTGCGTTTCTAGCATTCTGATTGGTTCACTCAATCTCGGTTATCAGCTCATTTACCAAATGACCTTATATGGATAGTGTTGCCAAGCTGAAAATTTTGTGGGGAGGTGAAGCTGAGTATTTTCAAGTATCGAAGGTTTCAGAAAGCTCATTAAATTTGATAAAACAATTATTCCATTCGCGCGTGTTGGATATGAGATGACTTAAGGCCAACTCGGTACTTCGCACCTCGTTGGCTATTTACCATCTTATATCCAATGTGCACTCCTGAAATAATTGTTAAATATAATTTATATGTGTGTTGTAGATGTGGGAACTGTGATTGATGACCACAATGCAAACCTGACTCTCTTTTAGTTTGTGTATTTATTTTTATTATATAATTTGCTTTTTCATGTTTTCATTCATTCATAATATGCTGCAACAACTGTAATAATGATGTCTCATCCATAATTTGGCAATATAGATAGACCTTATTCATTAATGGCAACGAGTTTAATATTCTTTTGTCTATGTTCAAATTAGCCCTACTACTGTAGCCTCATTTTTGGGGAACATAATCTTCTGAAAGTTTAACTGAAGAATGAGGGTAGTAGGGCTAATTTGAATGGAGACAAAAGAATATTAAAATTGACACCACTTATGAATAACGCCAATTGTACATCAAGAAAAATTGTTCTTGAACTTTTTCATTTAGAGTTCCAGAAGAGGACCCATCAGGCCGTTCAATAATTCTTGATCAGCTGGAGTTTGACAGAATCCTGGTAAGAATTAATTTTTTTGATAAATGAGTTAAAAAGGGAGATTAATGTTATGTGGTTCCTACAATTTTATACATTTTGTTTTAAGGTTACCGTATACCTTCAGGGGTGTTTTGCATCAAAACGATACAGTGCATCTGTTTTAAACCGTAGAT
>JAOCNB020156711.1:0-10180 GCA_026546465.2 Palythoa caribaeorum | reverse complement strand
GAATTCTCTTAAATCTCTTTTATTGCAAAATGGTTACCCTAAGTCTATTATTAATTACAACATTAACGATGTTATCCAGAAAAATCAGAACAAAGCTAAAGATCCTTATTTTACGGTTCCCAAAAAAGAGATTTTTATTGTTTTACCTTTTTTAGGTTTTCATAGCAAAACAGTTTCACAGCAGCTTAATCATTGCGTTCGTAAATTTTACAATTGTTTTGACCTTAAAATTATTTTTAGCAACACTTCTAATATTAAGTCTTTCTTTCCTTATAAAGATAAACTAAGTCGTTCTTTTATGTCTAAGGTAGTTTATAAAGCTAGTTGTTGGGATTGCGATGATTTCTACATCGGTAAGACTAAACGCAGACTTCATGATAGAAAAACTGAACACTTTAAGGCATTAACTAATAACGATCAATTTTCAGCTATCGCTGATCACATTACTTCGACGGGTCATAATATCAAGTGGGATCACTTCAAAATTTTAGCTTCGGGTCGTTCTGACCTACATTGTAAAATTAAAGAAACCCTTTTAATTCGTGATTTAAAGCCTGCCATGAATGTTAACATTGGCAGTGAAAACCTTTTTCTTTATTAATTTTATTATTTTTTAAGTTTACTAATTTGTTACTTATTTACTAGTTACCATTCTTCCGCTTTCTCGTTTAAATTTATTGTAACTCAACTTTAACGGTCACTTCTGAAGATGTTTGTTGTAACAAACGAAACGTTAAGTTAAATATATATTTGAAATCTACAACATGCGTTGTTCTATCATGTTTTTAACCGCAGTTTCTTTGATGTTTTTAATCAAGTTGCGATGGCCAGCGAAGAAAAATATTTATGATACATTGATATATGTTTAAAATATTTGTTTTTCACGGCTTTCGTTACATACGGTACATATACAAATCAAGGTTTACAAATTATTATTTTACTGTTTTACGATCACACAATAAATAACAACCACGCGTGAAGCTAAACCCCCTTACCCCCTTCCCCCCAAACTAAAATCTTATTTTCATGACAACAACCACATGGCCAATGTGGCCGACATCTTTGTTCTAACCGCGTAGATACTGGGCACGACTAGGTTTCTCACCCGATAAAAGACAAAATGGCGACCATGGCGGCTGGAGAGAGTGAATGCATATCGCAGAAAACCATAACAGATTCGTCTACTACCTTTTTTCAGCTTTCATTGAACACTCAGGAAAGTAGCACAAGAGTTGGTGTCCTGGGCTGGAAGATGAAACCGACAAAAAATGAAAACACAAGTGAATATTTTTGTGATATTTGCAAAGTTTCGCTCAATTCACAGATTCAAGCTGCCTCACATTATCAGGGAAAGAGCCATCTGAACAAAGTCAAAACTGCAGAAAAGATCGCCGAGATCGAGACTTTACTAGAGAGTTCTGCTACTTCTAATCCTGCCACTTGTGAAGTACGTTTAAATTATAATCGTGTATAGGTAGTACGTTTAAATTATAATCGTGTTTAAATTATAATCGTGTATAGGTTAATTAAGTAATAAAGTAGATGTAGATGTAGATGTAGATTTTCGATGAAATCTTATTTTTGGGGGACTAGTAGGTCTACCGGTATTTGATTTCCCATATATGTCATTGTCATTGATACACAGTGCTGCATGTTATACTGTTAACGCAAGGCGTTATATAATAAGGGTAAAATACCAAAATTGGCGAATTTTTCTCGTTTAGGAAATTTTCATTAGCAACGACGGTAACTTGTAGGTGGTATCAGTTGATTTTATTTATTTTATTTTATTGATGAAAATATGGTAGATAGCAGTACAGGGAAAAACAACGCTAGGACACGGGGTCCCTTTCAAAGTTTGAAACTCCTATGGAGTGATATTCAATCACTCAAGTGTGTTTTGCAGTCTTTTTATGTTTTAAATTGCCATTTTACCTGTTTGTATGTTCATTTTTTTTTGCGGGGAAGGGATGGAGAAACCTGTTTGATAAAATGGTTAATTGATATCAATTGTTTTTAGATATCAATCAGTCATTACCTAATTTTATTACTAGTGGTTAACACAGGTAAACATAATGCTGTCTAGCTATTTTAGCATATCTAGTGACGACATGTAGAAATGTCCTATTAATGATCTTAAATCTATACTCAGTTTTGTTGTTAGAGTGGTTTCACATAACTCGTGAAATGTAACTTATTATAGCCCAACATCAAGTTTCTACCGAAATAGACCATTTGACTTATTAAGCAAGCAAATATTTTGGCATGATCCATGGGCAAATCCAGAATGTCTGCTTGAGACAAATATTTAGTTGAGACGGAATTGGGGAGTAGACCAGTTTCGCATTCCTAGTTGCCGCTGATTTAAATAACTGCAGATTCCTTTTGCACAGTGTTACCCTTGTTTTGTTGGTAAATATTAAAAAATATTTAGAGCGAGAGATCACACCTTCAACAATACACACAGTTGTAAGAAGTGTAAAAGTACATTGGCATTTAGAAGTATTTACTTCATAGTGAGGTTAACACTGTGCAAAAGGAATCTGCAGTCATTTAAATCACCGGCAACTAAGAATGCAAAACTGGTCTATTTTGGGGACTGGAGTAATGCTATAAGTGTATGTACTTCATGTAATACTGAGCAACTGTCCTGGTGGAATGGAAAACTGAACAAACGATCTGTCCACATCAAAGTTCTGAAATCAGCTGCTAACAACAGATATTCATGAAACATTGTTAAGAATATCTGTTTTCGAGTGAAGCGAGACAGCAATTATTATTATTATTGTGTTTAAATTCTTTACTAATTGATTGTTAAAAAAATTGATTAATATATGCTGAATAACTGTAGAATGCCATTGAGTGTTTGAACAGATTTCTGGTGATTGATTCTCATAAACTGTGCATGTCTTCAAGATGTAATATATAATTAGTTTTAACACTTTTTGATATGTGTAGTGTTTGATTAGAGTTTTATGTTATCGTAACTTTAAGGACCTTCTTTTGTAACACTTGTGACACAATATTCCTTTTTAAAATAATGATTTTGTTAATATTAAAAATATAATAATTTTACTGATAATCATTGTTGAACATTGCTATTTTAAATGTTATACAATGACTTGGGAATGTAAAAATCAAATCTTATCCACAACATTCTTCCCACCTGCTACGCAACTTGGTGAGCACTACGTATTGCACACACAAGACCGTATGCCCATAGATCAGGAGAATCTGTTTCTGTGCTTGTCTCTTCCAAAACTAACAGATTTGGAAATTTTTGCACCATCAAATACCAGAATCACGTTTAAAAAACTTAAATATATGTGTCATATCAGATATAGTATTTAATATTTAAATTTATGTGATAATTAATATTGAGAACAGTTATATTTATGTGTCAGAAGTATTGTATGTATGTACGTCAGAAGTATTGGTTGAATAAATAATCATTTTTATTATTATTATTATTATTATTATTATTATTATAAATAAAAATCAAATGAAAATTGAAAAAGCCCGTTGAATGTTTATTTTTAATGGAATTTTTTGGGCCACAGGAAGCAAAGCCAGGCATAGTTACAGGATTTGAAGCAACGCCAAGTGAAGCACCTTCAGAAACACATCAGAGTGAATACATGTACACTCAAACAGCAACAGTTGACAAACAGATGATGGCATATGTGCCAGATTACTCGGCATCCACTGTGGCTATTCAACCACCACCAACAGCATCACCAAATGTGCCTACCATTTCTACTCCTCCTGTGAAACGAAAGCGTAAAACAAGTCGTCCCATGATGTGTTATGTTTGTCAGAAGTCATTTAATTCTGAGTCCCAGGCGGAGCAGCACTTCACTAGTAAAGCACATATCAGCAAGGTTAACTCCTCAGACGAGCCATCCACTTGTCCTGTTTCCGGTACTGGTGCAGTTGCAACATATGAAACAAAAGCAGCAGAAGTGAAGTTAGGAAAAAATATCAGTACAGAACTCTGTCACTGCAATGCTTGCAATATAACTTTAAACTCAAAGAATCAGCTACAGCAACATAAAAGAGGCTTAAGACATAAGATTATGACAGGGAAGGCAACCGCGCCACCTCCTGCCTTTGAAGGTACGATAATTATTCAGATCTAATAATTTTATAGATAATTTTATTATATAAAGAAGTGTGTCTTACATAGGGTTTTCTGCCACTGAAAAATGTCATATCTAAACAAACGAAAAAATATAATAATCTTACGTGTGTAAATGTCACTTTTCAGCCTACAGTTTACCCTTACCCCTCACCCTTTACCCTTACCACCCACCCTTTACCCTTACCACTCACCCTTTACCCTTACCCCTCACACTTTACCCTTACCCCTCACCCTTGACCTGTGTTTTAGGAAAGTCGGATCAAAACTGTACAATCCAGAAAGTTATAGCACTTTATTTTCCATTAGGAAGTTCCAGTTCTATATATTTTGGTGTTTGGTTCTTTCAGGCTGGGAAGGTGTTCGATACAAGAAGTTATCTGCAGTTATTCCCACCTCCAATGGCTTTGTTGCTACAACAAAACGGTTTAGTACAACAGGAACTCGACTTGGCCAATTTTACTGCACGGAATGTGATATAAGTGTGAATTCACAGAACCAGTTAGACCAGCACCTGTTAAGCCAAAAACACAAATTAGTGGCAAGTGGACAAAACACGACGAGTTCCCATCTAGCAACAACTCAGCCACGTCAGACTTCTTCCGAGATGTACAATGTGAATTCACAAAGCCAGTTAGATCAGCAGATGTTAAGCTCAAATCGCAATGTAGTGGCCAGTGGGAGAAACAAGATACAACAACAACAACAACACAATAAACCGAGTCCCAGTTCAACAGGGATTCAGTGGAACCAGTTTCGTTGTGAAACTTGCAATATAAGTGTCAACTCACAAAGCCAGCTTGATCAGCATCTATCAAGCCCAAAGCATGCTGCGGCAGAAAATGGGCAGCCCCCAAGTGGTTCAGGGGGTCGAGGGCGTGGTCAAGTCCGAGGAAGAGGGAGAGGCCAAGCAGGTAGCTATATATATCTGAGGCTTGAATTATAACCCCATAATTTATACCCTTTATTAATAAGGATAAGCAAAAAAAAGCTAAAGCTAAATCCTTTTACGAGCCTAAGTGTCCCATAGGTGCCGGTGCTTATCTCCGGTTTCTGTAGTGTTAACAGATGAGAGTCATTAACTCCCCCTGGACGGGACACTAATCCATCGCAGGTTAGCCCTCAGCAGAAGCTGGTACTCATTTTACTGACCTCGGGAGGATGGAAAGCTGAGTCAACTTTGGCATAAAAGAAGGTCACACAAATGTCCAATACTCAGCAGAGCCGTGGGTTGAATCCGAGACCTTGTGGTTAGAAGGCAGTGATCGTACCACTGAACCAACCACGCTGCCATTAAGGATAAGCAGAGACCTACAAAAAATAATTATCATGCTAGACTAAATTTTTTGCTTGACATTTTTGCATTGTCATGGTTGTTGGGGTTTGTGATTTTACCCTGGCTAATATTTTGGACTTTTTTGTCTTTTTTTCGGTTTGGTTTTTATTGTTTTGGGGTTTAAATTTTGGTTTTTTGGAGAAATAATAGTAGGGTTTTTTTCGTTATTTTCATTTGGTTTTTAGTATTTGATTTGGGTTTTTTGAGGTTCTTCAACTACTGATTTTTAAGTGGTTTTCTACTGTGGCCCATAAGCGCAAAACACAACACACACATCGCAAAACACAACACACCAATCAAAAACACAACAAACACACTGAAAACAAAAAGCGTTAATTCATCACAAAAGTACAACACACACATCGAAATAACAACACACACACCGAAAACACAAAACACTTATTTGAAAACACAATACACACACCGAAGACACAAAAACACTTATTTGAAAACACAACACACACATCGAAAACACAATACATTGTGGTAGGCCATCTGTGTAGGACTGGGGCCTTATTGTTGATCACCGATGGCCAGTATATATTGCAGACTGTGAATTATGATTTTTTAAAATCATGGCGGAGAAAGAAGCAATAAGGTATTACATCTCGATTATTCGACGATTCTGCTCTTTCTTGAAAGAGGACAGGGCATAAAAATTTCTAAAAGAACACTTCTAAATCGATTGAAGCAATATGGCTTATGTAGGCGAGGACGGGATAAAGATGAAGACATGATTAAAGAATACATCAAGAGAGAACTTGATGGTTTTGGGTCTCTTTAATCAAAAGGGTCAAAAGGAGGTGCGGCTGCAAATATCCCTAGTAATTCAGCGGTTTCACAAGAAAATCAATTAGAGTACCTCAGATTAAAAATCGAGTCATAGAGATTATAGTTGAAACTCAAAACTTTACCAGCCCGATTCGGTTTGCAAACCTTTTCTGCACTGTCACCTATGGTTTTTTTCCTATTTTGTTGTCTGCTTTAATTTGCAAATGCCTAGTCGAGTTTCCAATTAATTTTGCTACAATAAATCTGGAAATTGCTTTTCCCAATTGTACAAAGCAGCTAATTTTCATGCAATCAGCCTAGTTAGTTTGGGAACACTTGAAATAGGATCCAAAGCAAATAATAAAACTCTAGTTCTTGCTGACACTACAGTTCCACAATAAGTTCTGACTTCCAGCACATATGTAACTGTGCATGTGCAGCCATTACTGTATGTCTACAGCAGAAACAGAGTTTGAAACAACATTGAAAAAACATTGAAAAAACAAAGGCCTGAAAGCTAGCAACGGCAGCGTGGTTGGCGCAGTGGTAACATCTCTGCCTTCTAACCACAAGGTCCCAGGTTCAAACCCGGGCTCAGCCGAGTGTTAAACATTTGTGTGACCTTCTTTTCCGCCAAAGTTGACTCAGCTTTCCATCCTCCCGAAGTCGGTAAGATGAGTACCAGCTTCTGCTGGGGGCTAACCTGCGATGGATTAGTGTCCCATCCAGGGGGAATCAATAACTCTCATCCCCTTAACACTACAGAAACTGAAGATAAGCACCGGCTCCAACGGCCCACTTAGGCTCGTAAAAGGATTTTAGAAAGCTAGCAGCGATCTATTGTTATTCAAATAATTTAGTATTTAAATCCTGCGCTCTTTTTGATGTGCTGTGTAAACAGTCTGAAGATGGTTTTAATTAAACCGAAATATTGCCAACCAGATCTTGTGAAAATCACTATCATGGTCTCCCTATTTGGATTATCTTTTTTGCTATTTTATGTCAAACTTTCAGCTAATCCAGGATAAATGATTTGTTCCCTTGAAGCATATCGTGGTGGAAGATCTCGTGGTCGAGGAAGATCATCAGGAGGTTTCATTCCTCTTTCAGTGTCCTTCATTAAAAAAGAGCTGTATAAAGATGGTGTGGCACATAGGGATACAATGTCAGCAGGAAACCAAGTACACAGGGGAACTCAAGGGGTGTGGCGTGGCCAGCCAAGAAGAGGGCATAGAGTTGTCCCTTACTGACTGGTTTCAATGATTTATTTGGTACTGTCACAATAGGTGTAGTTCAAAATTACTTTTTAATCAACAGTTTCACAGTTAAGCTGCTGATGTTGAAACTTTTAGCTGAAACTTGTTTGCAACAACAAGCGAGGACAGTTTAACCAAGTGATGTTACGTGGTGAAACTTTTGTTTTTTTTTGCCACAGCAATCGTTGTGACTGTTGCAAAAGCAGAAAGCAGTTCTACTTTTCGTAAAACCTGTCTCGCAATGGAAATTCAAAAAAGTTTCATGAAACCGACTATGTTACATGGTGCAATGCCTGGTGAAACTTGTTTTGCATCGTTGTTGCACACAAGTTTCAACTAAAAGTTTCAATGTGTAACAGCGGCTTTAGCATTTAGAGCAGTTTTAGGCACAAAAGAAAAGCAAGATATTAGTGATCTGGAGATACTTTTAAATTTTAATTAACCCTTTGAGCCCCAAGCATGACAAATGATGTGTTGTTAAATTCTCCCAACTGAGTTCCATACTTCCTATATAAGCAGTTTGGGAGAATTTGGCATTTCAAATTCCACAGCTTATTTTACTTGTTCATTTACTTATTTCTCATTACCAGTTCTATTGTTTTGTTTGAGTTATGTAAGGAGAAATTGGAGGTTGATAATTTGCCTGGGGCTTTAAGGATTAAATAGACCGCACTTTTCGACACTGGCGAGACAGACACAACCGTTAAATCTACGTGTCTGCAATTCGTGGATTGTGATTAGATGGCGCACGCTAGATAATCAACATTAACAATTAACAAATAGATTCCATGTTGGCGTGTGTCTGTTCAGTAATAGATCGTAGAAGACGTCAAACTGTGGTAAGAACACTGATATTCTTATCACACTTTGACGTCCCGTGTGATCTATTACTGAACAGACGCACAAAAGCATGGAATCAATTTGTTTTATATAACAACTTTGTAATGGTGACGTCAATCGTTCGTCTGCCCTCAAATAGATCTTAGGCGAGAGCCAGTCAAAATGGGAGAATAACCAAGGTTATTATATAACAAGATTTTGGTTGACGGCAGCCAAAAACCAAACCTCAAATCGAAAAGAAATTAAAAAAGTCGCATAGCGATGAAAATGGGTCGCGGTAAAAAGGGAACGGAAAAGTGGTAAAGAAAGGAAAAAGCAAAAATAGCGGAAACAGCAAAAAAAGTGAACAAATAACCGGAAATGGACACAGAAAAGAGGAGGGAAAGCGGTAATAACCGGAAGTGGCAATATAAAAGGTAGAACAAGGGCGAAACGCTGAAATTATAACCGTGTACGGTATGAACAAAAAGTAGGAAAACACACAAAGAAGCTTTAAAAATTTCAAAAATAGCAAGAAATCGAATTTTACGACAACACAATGAAAAAAATGCTGAATCCGTTCACGAGCCTAAGTGGCTCATGGAGCCGGTGCTTATCTCCTGTCTCTGTAGTGTTAAGCGGATTAGAGCCATTGACTCTCCCTCGAAGGGACAATAATCCATGGGAGGTTAGCCCCAGCAAAAGCTTGTATTTATTTTATCAACCTCGGGAGGATGGAAAGCTGAGTCAACTTTGGCGGAAAAGAAGGTCACATAAATGTTCAACACTCGGCTGAGCCGGGGTTTAAACCTGGGACCTTGTGGTTAGAAGGCAGAGATCTTCCCACTGTGCATATACGAAATAAAATTGTAAAAGATGGCTCGAATGAGGCCGCTTCTACTGTAAAATTAAAAACTGTTTAAAACAGTTTAAAAACACTAAGTTTTCGCCGTCTACGGCTTCATCAGAGTGAACTTTGAACTTTGATGTTTACTTCCTTCTTTTGTTAAATAACTATTTACTGGACTGAGTGCATTAAATAGAAACTACAAATAATCTTGGAAGTGCAAGTGAAATGAGAAAAGTATGCAAATATCAGTATATAAATATGTAAATACGAGGGTATAGATAGCAAGCGTGCTGTAAAGTGAGGTAAAATATACAATAGTGGTAATGACGTCATAACTCACTGGACAAACGAATTTGGGTGACGCATTGAATAGTTTTTAAAAAACTATTCAATGGGTCTTAGAGTAGAGGCAAACTTGAAGTAATGTTGATAAATGAATTATCATCGCCATAGGAATTTGAAAAACCTTTCGAGCGTTAGCCCCTCGTCAGAGGATCTCATCTGATGCCTGACGAAGGGCTAACACTCAAAAAGTCAGTTTTTTTAAATTCCTACGGCGGAAAATCCTGTCCGCCATTACAAGATTGGGAACCCATGATCCCTCAAATTTGGAACAGCGGTTTGTTGTATGACGTCAATGACTCAACTCATTGCATTGGTATTTCGTATTCACGTTTTAGTAATATCTGAAATATCCTGGGATTCTAAAAGTCATCTTAGTGGGAATTCTTCAGATAAAGAAACCATTTCTTCGGAAGAAAGCTATGTGTATGTGGTTTCTCCATATTATCTGTATGATGACAGCTTAGCAGTGAAAGAACTTGAAACCAGACAACCCGGCTATCTATTGCCTCTGGTTTAGGCTGGTCCGCCTACAAATACTTACTTAAAATATTTACTAGAAAAGGTCATTTTATGCTTTTACTAAAAAATTTTTAAAACAGCAAACAAGCAAAAACAAGACATAATGCAGTACATCCTTATTTTTCATCGGTTTCAATAATTGTAAT